>JABMCL010002046.1:382500-440000 GCA_018857735.1 Alviniconcha marisindica | reverse complement strand
TTTTTAGCACTTCCGGGGCTCCTGTTTTCGCAGGGCTTGTTCTACGGCCTTTCTCAACCCTGTTCCTGTTCTTAGTGGTTCTCTTCTTTTTAGCATTTCTCATGCCCTCTTTCTCTTCCGGTTGCTTCCATTTTTTAGGACTTTTTCTCAGTTCGGTTTTCTTTTCACAACCGTTCTTCATCAGTGTTTTTTTCTGGTTCGTATTAATTTCGTACGGCCCCTTTCTCGTATAAATACATCCTCTTGGTGGGGGGAGGGGGCGAGGCGGAAGGGGGCGGAGGAGGGGGGGGGGTGTTAGGTTAGGCCGTTCTTTTCCGCCCAGCCTTTTTGGTTTTCATAGCTGATTATTTATTTTCTGTATTTAGTATGGCCCCTTTCTCATCTGAATGTTTCTTTTCAGGGCTTTTTACTGAGCATTCTTCTACCCAGCTCTTCTTCTTAGTGGTTCTGTCCTTTTTAGCTCTCCATAGGGCTTCTTTCTCTTCTGAGAATACATGATACTAGTTTATGTGTGGGTCACACGACAGCATCTGGCAGGGTGATTTCCTCCATAATCGTAAACAGGTGGTAAACAGGCTCAAGATCCCCCAGGGTCTCTCCACACTATTTTTCGCCGGTGGAGTGAAGTTTCCTCAAGGGGAGGGGTCCGCGGTGATTCACCGTGATAAAAACGACCTGCCGCTTTACAAGGTGTGATTTCACTTGTAATCGTAAATAGACTCAAGATCCCCAAGGGTCTCTCCACACTCTTGTTTCGTCGGTGGAGTGAAGTTTCCTCAAGGGCGGGAGGGGTCCGCGGTGATTCATCGTAAGAACAATAGACCTGTTTTACAAAGACGCCACTTGTCGACTTTCTCTTTAGCGTACTCTTTTTTAAGGGAATTTACTTAGGTCTTCTTTCATCTAGCTCTTCTTATTGGTTGTATTCTTTTTAGCGTCCCACACGGCTCCTTTCTCTTCATATTGCATCTTTTGGGGGCTTTTTCTTAGGCTTTTCTTTTATTATTCTTATCGGTTAGAACTTAGCATGGCCCCTTTTTCTTGTGAGTATTTTCAGGGACTTTGCTCCGGTCGTCTTCCACTCAGCTATTCTTTTAAGGTTCTGTTCTTGTTAGCACTTCTTCGTATTGCTCCTTTCTCGTTTGAAATTTTGTTTCCATGGCTTTCTCTCGAGTTTCTTTCTACCAAGCTCTTTTTCTTTGTAGTTTTGTTATATTTATTGTTTGTTGGGGCTGCGAATTTTTTTCTTCTCAGAGCCCCGTTTTCATGTTTTTTCTTTTTCCGACTTCCACCCAGCTTTTGTCTTTAGTGGTTTTCTTCTTTTTAGCACTTGCCCGCCCCTAATAAGCCTTGTGGGTTCTGTGGACGTTAAGCACCATGTTTACTTACTTAGCACTTTACGGGGCTCCGTTCACGTCCTGGCACTTTTCGACAGGAAGGGGGCAGGGGGGAAGCTTTCATTGGCCTTCCTCTTTTTAGCTATTCTGGAATCTTTAGCTATTCTCGAGTATTCGCGAGTGTTTCTTTTCGGGCTTTTTCTCAGTTGGGCCTTCTTTGTGTGTGATTCTGTACTTTTTAGCAGTCCTGTCTTTTTGAGAATGCGTGATATGTGCCACAGCCTCTGACAACTGAAGTGATTAGACTGGCAATCGCAAACAGGTTCAACCCCCCCCCCCCCCGGCCCTTCCTCCGTGTCTCTCCACACTATCGTTGTTGTTGTTGTTTTTCCGACCTTCCTCTATTCGGGTCTTCTTCTGAGGTTGCTGGGGGGTTATGGTTTTGCGCCACCTCTTAGTACTTTGCATGCTTCTGTTGTCTTCTGGCTGTGTTTTTAAGGGTCTTTTCTTTGGCTTTCTTCTATCCAGCTTTTCTTTTGAATGGTTCTGTTTTTTTCTGGCACTTGATATGGCTGTTATTCTTAGTGCTCAATTTTTTCAACCATAAGGGCGGGAATAACTCAGTTGGTAGAGCATCCTGTTGAAAAGCCAGGGCGCAATACTGACGCGGGTTCGAGTCCCCGGTGCGGCCTAGGGATTTTTCTCCCAAAGTCCACTGACTTACGGTTTCCATACAGCCCCCGTGTGCAATCGCATGCATCAACATCCGTGCGCACGTTACTGAAAAATCCGAAACACTGGCAGCCGTACCGTTATTTGGACACACGGAAAATTAATGCTGCACTCACTGATAGGAATGGGCAGCGCTGCTCCTGCGGCTGCTGTGCCTTACTTGGGCCGTAACTGAGACAACCCGAATTTCCCGCAAGGCCGGATAAGTGAAGTACACACACGCACACGCACGCACGCACGGCGGCACGTACACTGACACGCACCGGCGCACGCACGCACTGACTCTCTCTATCTCTCTCTGTCACACACACACACACACACACACACACACACACACACACACACACACACACACACACACACACACACACACACACACACACACACACACACACACACACACACACACACACACACACACACACACACACACACACACACACACACACACACACACTCACTCTCCTCCGAGCTCTCCTTCTTAGTGGTTCCGTTCCTTTCAGCTTATCGGCGGGCTCCTTTCTCAGTGTCATGTCAGCTTACCTTTAGGGCCGCTTTTTCTTAGGCCTTCTTCCACCAAGCCGGCAGGCTATTCAGTCTTTCTGTGGTTCCGTATTCTTTTCTGGTGCGAATGACTCCAATCTCTTTTAAATGATTCGTTTGAAGCCCCCGCCTAAAAACATGACTTTACTTCTTTTTTTAAAGGGGGGGGGGGGGCCTTTAAAAAAAGAAGTAAAGTCATGTTTTTTAGGCCTTCTACCGGCAGGTCCTCTTCTTTTTGAACTTTGTAGAATAGTATTATAGCGGACTCGGAGTATCAGTGTGCAGTTTTACTGCCGTCTTTTCTTTCTTTCTTTTGGCTTCTTATTATTATGGATTTTTTTCTACATGTTTTTGAGGAGTTCCGGAATCTCCGGAACCGCCCTCCGGTCCGGCCCTGACACACATGCGTGCCACACTGTGACCCCCGCGTGCAACTGACTAAATAACCTGGTTACTGTAGTCATTCGCAGAGTGTCTGTCATTGAAGTTTTTTCAATACTGACTGAAAAAACGGCAACAACAACAACAATACCAAAACCAAACGGTCCAGCCACGGCCACCGGTCAATCCGAAAAAGAATGACGAAAAACGGATTTATCCTCAGTAGCCGCTTGTACTGTTGTAGTAGCTCGAAGTTTGTTCGTCTTGTTAGCGTTTACTCCTCGAACTCGTCTAATCTTCCAGTTTTTGGTAAGAAGACAATTTATCCGCAACTGGTATATTCTAACATGGATTGATTTGTAACAGATTTGACCCAACGGAAAGGTCAAGGCCCGCGCCGCGTCAGTTGCGTGCACTCTAGCATGGCATCATCCGATCTGTTGGTAAGTTTTGTGACTGTTGTTGTTAGTAACTTCAATTTTCGTTGCTATTCTCTGGAACTTATGCACCTGTGAATGCACTTTTCTGTGTGTTTTTGTGTGTGTGATATGCCTGCTGTGTGACAAGTAGTTGTGATCGGGTAATCACAGGGTAATCACAGTCGAAAGTGCCTGATGTCCGGATTAAACTTTTTTAATTGTTTAATTTTTATTTTATTTTTAATTTTTTTTTAAAGCATACTAGAACATGTTCGCCGAGTTAGCTACTCGTTGACAGTCGCTGGACGTGCGTTGCGTGCATTCAGTGAATTGTTGGAATGTGGAGAAACGGCAAGAATAGTTATTATGTGGGGCGCTTGCTTCAGTCACGCTGTGCATTGCCCCAGACGTTGACGACAGGTGTTGAAAACACACCTACTTCATGACTGATAGCACTCTGCGCTGGCGAGGCCCAGAAAGCAAGTACCTTGGTTCGACATTCTGCTGAGACAGGGTGAAGGACTGCTTGTCAGTTCGTCCAAGTCGACACGTGCTGACTCGTCAGTGTCAGCCTGACTGAGTCACCTGTGGACGAGATCCCATGTCCACATTTTGATAACGGGGCTCCCCAAAATGGAGAAAATTTGTGTAATTAAGCAGCAAACTTTCAAAATCATCCATTAAAATTTTGAACTGTTCATAAGCTGGGCTCCCAGAAACGGAGAAACCATGTGCAATTCTGGATCTGGATTTGTACATTGCAGGGACCATTTTTGGCCATTTTTGCAACGGAGCTGGGAGAGCGCAATGCAAATATAAAAAAATTACTTAAAAAGAATAGTCTGTGTGGTTTTACAGTCCCTATTTCAAGTATTTAAAAACTGGCTAAAACGCATTTCTGCTCTGACTGCCTATGTGTGGGGGGCAGCCCCTTGTAGTACTCTGCCCACTGCTGATGAAAATGCAGTAAACCTTCAAAATCATCATTAAAATTTTGAACTGTGTAAGATTTAACCCTTTAAATATTCATTATGGGGTGTGGATACCCTTTAAAAGTGTGTAGTGCACGCATGCATTTTTCACAGTGATGCGAAACAGCAAATGCACAAGCAAGAAAATTGACTATATGCTCCTTGATCAGCTGTGGAAGGGTGACACTTAAGCCCGTTCTTAACTGGGCGAATGTTTGTTCGCCAAACATACTTCAGACAGTTCGACGAACAATGATTCGTTTCTTAACTGAACTTTTAGTTCGCTGAACATGGTTCGGACAGTCCAAACTTTACTTCATTCTCAACTGGCTTGTAATGAGATGCAAGCTTCGGCCCGAACTTGCGGCAGACGCAGCAGACAGCATGATCGAAAATGTAGGCTAAAGTCAAGTCAAGTCAATATACTTTCATCATCCCTCACAGGGTAATTAACTAACTACTATCTCATTCTGAGTCTCCAAGACAACGCTGCGCCTCCCACAAGTCAACAAATAAACAAATTCCTTCCGAAGCAAGTGAAGAACCTAGCGACACCGTCATCCGTGTTTATTTTTATTTTTTCTTCATCCACAGGAGAGCTCTGCTCTCAGCCAATCAGAGGCAATGATCGTCAATAGGGCGAATGTTCCCAGAACATGTTGAGCGAAGCTTTTTGGACCCCGAATATAGCTTCAACGAATACTTCCAACTAGGTTCGCGAAGAAAGGTTGGCCCAATTAAGAACCAACTAGCTTCGCCAAATACTTCCAACTAGGTTCGCAAAGAAACATTCGCCCAATTAAGAACGGCCTTTACAGTTAGTAGAAATATTTCACAAGGTTAATGTGGTCATAATAGTAAATAAAACATGCAGCTGACGTACCTTTTGGGCAACCATAGTGCTCAGACTCAGAGTGAAAACAAACTGAGAACAGTGGTGGAGGTGAGGAGACTGCAGATGGATCAGCAGAAACATGTGACAAAGTCTCTGACCAAAGACAAAGAACAACCATCAAGTTTTGTTGATGATGTTGAGGTTTTATGAATGCATTTTGTTGATTGTGTAATATGTGGTGTGCTCACCCTTGTTGATGAGATACCAAAATGACTGCTGTTTTTGTTATTATAATTAAGCGAACAAGATGCTGAAGTCAAGCCTTAACTTCAACTGTTCAAGCACATTGAAGTACCTGGCTGAATGAGTTTGAGTACTTTGACTGGCTGCCTTTGATAAAGAGAATAAGATGATGAAGTGCCACCTTTGCGTCAAATGCCAAGGTATATTCAGTGACTTCACATTGTCATTTCAATAAACAAACAGGAAACACATTCATGATTGAAGTCACAACTTCCAGCATTCAGGAATGGTGAACACTGTGCACACACACGTGTGTGTGTGTGTGTGTGTGTGTGTGTGTGTGTGATGGAAAGGCCCGATCTTGAATGCTTTGTTTTTTACTTCATAAAATTAGAATCACCACCTCTTAGCATTTTTGGCAGGGAGTGAGAGCAACTCGGTCAAGACTGTGATAGCTCCGGCTTGTCATTTTTGTGTGTAGGATGTGGTCCAAGGGAAACAAGTACACAAGATGCAATCAATTTTCTATACAGAGTTGCTTCCCTTATGCAAATTTTTGGTTTATATGGACTCTTGCTAGTGTCAATAATTATATGATTATCACATACTTATAATTATTGTAATTATCACTCACTCATAATTGTTATTATATACTTATGATGCAAGTAAGTCATTGGAAGCAGCACAAAAGGCTGATTATGTACTAATACTTATTTTGTGCTTGTGATGCAAGTAAACTGTTGGAACTGAGTGTCAAAAGATATAAATATTTACTATGTACTATGTAGAAATAATTTATAATAATTTAAGGAAGATAATTAGTTATTATGTTGAAACTGAGTGTCAAAAGATATAAATATTTACTATGTACTATGTAGAAATAATTAATAATTTAGGGAAGATAATTAGTTATTATATTGAAATAACCCATTTGTGCTTTGCCCAAAGGCTAACTAGCAGCATCAAAAGCACTCAGTTAGTAATTAACACTGACAACACGTGTATGAAGGACAGCCAGTCAATATGACGGTCTGGTTTCGTACGAATTTATGCGTGGGAATCATCCCCTGCAACAGTGTAGCAGTGCACCAACACGCCATACTTGGACTGATTTCCAAAGACTGAAAGCATGGGTAAGGGTTGAATTTGACACCAACTTTGACCACCTCAAAATTGTTCCTGTGCAATCAACTGCCATTGCTAAAAAAGGATTAGGAAATGCTGTCAAGTCCATTTAGTCTGTGTCAAGATAATTACTCATGTGGATATGTGTCAAGATAATTAATAATGATGTGGATACTGTTACAATTCTGTGCTATTGACGCAAGTAAGCCATTGGAACTGAGTGTCAAAAGACATAATTACTAATTGTGTGGTGATATTGACTAATTATGTAGAAATAAGTAATAGTTATGTTGATATAATTACTTTTGCTTTTGATGCAAGTATGCCATCAATTGTGTGAGTGTCACGTGTTGGGGAAACTTCTGTCCTTGCTGTTCGATGTTGTTGTTTTGTTACTAATAACAATGGGCACCCCTCACTCACACATACGTGCATGCAGTCCCAGCGCAATCACACACGGTATGCTCTCACACATGCGCTCTGGGTGATCCACTCACGGACTCACTCTCTCTCACGCAACATCATAGGCATATCACATCCATGATATTTCATTCAGTTCACTATTGTAATTTTGACAACCGCTACACTACTGCATACTATTAACGTAAACCCGGGTGCTACTAAGTAAATAATATTCCACAAACCTGGCCAGGCTGTTCACTCATCACACACACGCACTCCAATGCACACAGTCCATGTCATCACAGTCTTGACGACGCGACGTCTGGGGGAGCTCGTGGCACTCGTTGTATTAGAGGCTGCAGTCCTGTGGTGGAGTCCGTGGCGGTGACAGTCAGTGGTGGTGGTACCACAGCCGGGCTGGTTCATCTCACACAGATTCGGAATTACTGAATCGCACCTCGCAGTCTCTTCTTCGCCGGTCCATTGACCTTTGCTTTCTCAGTCTTTGCATGTACATCACAAGGATCCTCTTGTCTCATGTCCTCTTTAATCCCTCCTCCTCTTCATGCTCATATTCAGCCTTCGTTTACTCCATCCCTCTTCTCCGACTCCCCAAAACCCACGCTCCTTTTCCCCCTTCTCCGCATTCTTGTATTCTTCCGCTAATTGAATATTCATCACTCCAATTCCATTTCGATATACAACAAAACCATATACTATCAAACGTAATAATAATGTGCTAACACTACTTAGCATGCAGTCAGGTTATGTTCCAAGACAAACGGCAGTTCTTCAATTTATTGAATTATTTTAAACAGGGATTATTTCCTGTCCAGAATGTCTGGAACTACCTCTCCTATTCTTCCACTAAGGTATGGCGCATCTGCTGTCCTAGAGGCTAATTTATGAGTTACGTTGACCCGACCTTCCCACTGCCCATCAAGCCATCGCTACACCCTTCCCCGGCCCCTTTTCCTTTGTCCCTCCCAAGTGACCGGCTAGTCTAAACAGTCGCCCCGTCTTGGCACTTGGCACTTTCTGCCTGCACCGACTGATTTACTCATTTCACACTTTGACAGTGAGTCAGAAGCATATAATTAGTAATTATGTCAACATAGTTATTAAACATAAGAATTAATAAAAACATGATTGGTAATTATGTGCACATAATTATCATTACCCAGTAAACTTGTCGGATCTGATTCTCATCTGATCCGGATTGGCTCAGAAGTGTTAGCCAAATGCAGGCCTGGTGGTTCTTACATACTGGTTTGCTTCCGGACCGGATGCTTTACGTTTGGCCAAAACCTGACACAATCAGCCAGAATCAAATTGGATCTGGGCTGGTTTTGCACAGTATGATCAGGGCTGTCTGTGCTAGAACACAACCGAGTCTGAAAGCGGGAAATTGGTAGTGGGCCTTTTGTGTTCTGCCAGAACTGGGCCTGATGGTTCTTGCACATTGGCTTGCTTCCAGACTGGATCCTTTGGGCCAAAACCTGGCCAGGCCATCCAGATGGGATCTGGGCTGGTTTTGCACAGGATGATCTGGTCCTTCTTTGGATGAATGGAGCCGAATCAGTTGCGGGAAGTCAGATCCCACATATGATCTGGCCCAATTCTGGCTACATGCCGGCCATAATGGCCGTAATTAGCTGTAACCAAAATGCTTCTGAATCAGATCCTGCATGTTTACTGGGTAACGTGCACATTATTACCACTCATCATTTGATGCTAGTAAGCCACCATAGGTTTAGTCCAGTGTTATCTGTATTCTTTCATATCGTATTGCATCATGTCATAATCTTAACACTAACAATGAGGATTTTTGCTCATGTTATCATACGTTTTTTCCCCAACTTTCTCTTAAAATTATCTGTTGATAGATGACAGGGACGCAAACTTTTGAATTTCTCCAAAGAACTTGTGGATCAGTTAAAAAACCCACTATGTTGTTGATAATAGGCCTGCAACAGACAATACCAGATTCTTAGTACAGATTAAGGTAGGCGATTTTGACTGAGAGAGAGAGAGAGAGAGAGAGAGAGAGAGAGAGAGAGAGTGAGTGTGTGTGTGTGTGTGTGTGTGTGTGGACCAGGAGGCAAGGGGAGAGACAGTACAAAGAATTGATGTCTCAGTATCTTCCTCATACTAAGTCATAGGCTCATTCAATTAGACAACTGTTGATGCAGCTGTTATCAAAGATCTCTCTCCCCCCCCCCCCCCCCCCCCTCCCCCCATCTCTGTAATCAGTCTCTATCATACAGATGCACACAGTCACAGATACAGATACCATGCCCTTTGTTGATCACTTGGTCTAATATTCTAGAAAGTTTGAAGCACTGAGAAATTGATCCAACTAGCTTTGTTGGGTTACATTATCAGTACATCATTGAATGTCATGTAAAAGAGTGTGAATAACTTGGTGCTTGGCTTAATCATTAGAATATAATTATTCATTGTTATAATAAACATGCAACGGGATGTCACAGTCAGCTATGAAAGGCGGGAGTGTATCCAGATTGGTTGCACTTGTAATTAGGCAGTGGTCACAGTTAGAGAATGGAGAATTGTAATCTTAATTATATAAAATTCTTTGGACTGTTGGGAATAGATACACTATTAAAGTATGCATACATTGCCCAGTCAGCCATGAAGGTCATATCAGGGTTTATTATATAACAAGCTAAAAGATAAAGTCTGATTTAATGTTCATGACAGTTGACATTATGCCACTTTTTTGTATGCTTGAAGAGGATTTCAAAGAAATGAAGGTGAATGAATAGTCAGAAATTAGGAAGACAAAAGAAGATGGAATCTTTGATTACTTTTTATTTGATTTCATATCTTCTGCTCTTCACATGTAAAGAATGAACCAGCATCGCTGCACCATGAGGGGCTAGGATTTGAAGTATAAAATCAAAAGTACCAGTGTTGTATCTGCAGTTTCTACATCTTAGGCTTGGTGTACCCTTTAATTTCTACTCCAGTGAATCTTGCAGCTGTGGCTTCTCAGCCGAGGGGTCCTTAATTTCTGCATCTAACTTTTCAAGGTACCCCTCCATCTGTCCCAGTGTCCCATAAGCCTAACAATAAAAGGAACAATGCCTGCACCACATGTGCTGGTAGACCGCCAACAAAGAGATGGTCTTGTGTGACCAGTCATTATTTCCACCAGTGTGTGTAGTCTAGTGTGATCGGAACAGAGCTGTGGCTTCAGCAGAGTAGGTCATGCTGTTTGCATTGTTCACTGAGCTTTGGGAAAGTTTCTGCCAGGCTAGGCTAGAGTGTTGATGGTTGATTCTGGCTGGCCTGGGCATATATTATACCACTGCCAGGGCTTCCACTGTGGGCCCCAAAGGACTCTTTGGATGTAATGTAATGTAAACTGTTACACATTATGCAGGGGTGGGACACCTTGTGAAGCTGTACATTGAGCATTGTAAACATGTACCCTGTGCAGTGGTGGGGTACTTTGTGAATATGTACACTGTGCAGTGGTGGGGTACTTTGTGAATATGTATACTGTACAGTGGTGGGGTACTTTGTGAATATACATGTGCATTGTGCAGTGAAGGGGTACTTTGTGAAGAGGTACACTGTACAGTGGTGGGTTACTTTGTGAATATATACACTGTGCAGTGGTGGGGTACTTTGTGAATACATTATGCAGTGGTGAGGTACTTTGTAAATATGTGCATTGTGCAGTGATGGGGTACTTTCTGAATATGTACATTGTGCAGCGGTGGGGTACATTATGAATATGTACACTGTACAATGGTAGGATACTTTGTGAATATGTACATTGTGCAGTGGTAGGGTACTTTGTGAAGGTGTACACAGCAGCATGAACTTAGTGCAGTGGTGGGTACTTTGTGATGCTGTACACCATGCAATGGTAGGTATGTTGTGAAGCTGTACAGTGCACAGTTGTTGGTACTTTGTGACGTTGTACGCTGTGCAGCAGTGGGATACATGTACGTTGTGAACAAAACTGATGGCATAGATAGTCCTGGACCTTGATTCAAAAGGCCTGTGGGGATATCACTGATGAAATGTACAGGCATTGGACACATAAATAAAGTGGTGACATGTTATATCAGCTTTCCTTCCAGCAAAACTGGGATCAGTGAGAATGTCGGCTCAACTCAAAGATCATGTTGCTACTTTTGTGCACAGTTGGAACTGTATTTACCTTTTTCAGTACTGTCCTTGTGCCTGCATTTGTGCATAGTATGTTTTTCTTTAAGTTGTAAAGCGCTTTGATATTCTGAAAGATTATTATTATTATTATTATCTCTTTTTAGGATTAAAAAACAAGAAAACCTGGCTCTGTTACTTTTAGCCCGTCGCCATTTATAGCACACCCAGTAACCTGTTACACCTGAGCTTCAACCTGCATTTTCCCCTGTTCTTTTTAATCTTTTACCAGTTTCAGACAATATTGTTTTCATTGCCATCAACAGTTTCTTTATCTTCTTCCAAAGCTTAGTACACTCATGGTCAGCTGGAAGACCATAATGTTTAGGAATAGGATTGACTTGCGTCTTCAGTCTTCAGATTGAAAAGTTGGATTTTAAGGATTATAGTTCATAAGGTTCAGTAGAAACCTGTCTAACAACTAGTCCTTGCTACTGATGAGTAAAAAAGTAACTGGTTTGATTTATTTATACGTATAGATATGAAGCTTGAATGACTTAGAAACATTATACATGAAAATTTATACATGTATGGAACACAAGAACTTCCACACAAAAGCTTGCTTGTTCACTGTGCCAGATGTGTCACACAGTGCATGCATCACTCAGTTATATATGCATGAGCATACAACCAGCAAATAAGGCAGTAGAACATCAGATGAATTCATATTACTAATAATACTGGAGAAGAAAACAGAACCAAGATGCTGGTCTTATAAACAACAATAGAATAAGGGAGAGGGGCAAAAGGAAGAACAGAAAGAGAGAGAAGAAGAAAACAAAGGGGTGTGGGGGGGTGTATTTGTGTACATGTATAGGTGTGTGTGTGTGTGTGTGTGTCAGTGTGTGTGTGTGTGTGTGTGAGAGAGAGGGCGAGAGAGAGAGAGATTCTTGTTGGGGACTAAATCCTTACCAAGCACCCCCCCCCCCCCCCCCCCCGAGCCGCCTCGCCGCGCCTTCCACACACACGCACATGCAAAGAAGTGAGGATGAGCTGCGCTTTTTGCGTTCCTCCACGTTTCGGTTTTTACCGTGTCGGGTTATTGTCACGTGACGTACCGAAGCCAGCTAGGAATTTCGCCGGATGGGGACAAGTTGGTTCTTGCTGCTCGAGCGACGTTAACAGTCACCGGCAAAATGTCGGGCTTCAGCAAAGCAGCAGTATTTGTGAGTGACAGAATAAACAGGGTTTCACGTAATCAGACCGCGGTCATTGATGGTAGCAATATCCAAGAATGAATATGCGTGCTTCAGTTTTATTGGGATGGGTGTGGGATGGGTATAACCTGTCCCCTCCCTAGCCAATGGCAAATGAGAATGACCTCACCGCGCCCTAAAACTGCGCAACGTTTCACGGTCGGAGTAGTGGAGTTTTGGGGTTAAAAAACGGACCCACATAATTATGCATCTTTATTGTAGTAATGATGGAGGTTGCCTCGGCTATAGCTGCTGATTCAGCCCTTCAGTGATGTATCAGTTTGCTACACTACAGTATCAGTTTGCCCAGATGTTGATCTTGGCGACCTTTAAAACGGAGGCCGATTACTCTTTAATCTTATCTGCCAAAGAAATGATGCAAACAGAGCTTCCGCATAGTTATAATGGCTAGTTATTTGCCATACGTCATACTCATTTGCATAGCTCATGAAAAATAAATAAAGCTTCCATTTGGTTGAGAAACGACAGTTTTATATTATATATATATATATATATGTATATAATATACTGACCAGTATTTTTTATATTTTTAAATACCACTATTACCCCTCCCCCCCTCCCCCCGCCCCCGTAATGCAAAGAGGCTACTGGTACAGTGGTAGTATCAGGTTGACCCAAAGGTCTCGATGTGAGTCATGCATGCCAACAGATGGTGTGATAATTCAGGTGATGACGTGTTATCAGTTTCCTCGAATGACTCATCTCATGTTACATTAGTACTTGGTAGTGAGCGCCTTGACTTCACCTTGTGAAGACAACTGCATGACAAACGTGCAACTAATGCACTGGCCAGTATTGTAGCATGCACACTGATAGAGTTGTGCTGCTAAGTTTCAGCGCATCTGGGTCAAATCATATGAGTGTGCTTGATGCGGGGAGGTTTAGTATGTCAGATTGCACTTAGTGTGCGAGATATATATATATATGCATGTTTATGCCACAAGTACAGAGAGCCAAAATAAAGTGAAGCTAGCAGTGTCTGGTTACTGGTGGTACTGTAAAAACTGGCACACACATGCACACGCACACACACACACACACACACACACTCTCTCTCACACACTGACTCAGTGTGTGAGTGTGTGCATGTTGTGTGTGAGGCTGGCATTATGAATCTGCTTTCCAATCATATTGCCCAAGTATCATCTGTTGTCCATGTATTCCATGATTGTAACACCAACATAACTGTAATTTCGAAACAGCTATGGTAGCTGACAACATGATTCTGAATCAGATTTATCCAGTATTAACTGACTCAGTGTGGGTGGGGAGGGGGGGGGGGGAATCAAATTTCTGGCATGTATTAGTAACTAAAAGCCAGCTCTTCTTGTGCCACAACTCTACTGTGTTGAATCTGAACAGGTGGTCGTTTGTGTCATCATCCCTTCCCCTGTCTACAGTCCAGTGGTGTGAAGACCACCACAGCACTAGCCTGGCCTTGCCAATTAATTGCTGCATCCCTATGCTCCACATGATTTTACCACTGTTTTGAACAAATCGAGCCTGTCATTAGTTCACAATACTCAGATTTTCATTGTAAATTGACAGTGACAATTCCTTTTTCCACTTTGGGAGAAATATTCTTTTCTTTTCAGATTTCAGGCCTTTTGACACAATTTGAGTTTTGTGGCCATGGGAAAAATCTTTGAAAGAATCTGTCAACTCTTTACTTGCTTAATTAATTTTCATTTTGGTGACTGAAGAAGCAGACGATGTGCGTGCCCCTATGTCAGAGTCTGAGCATTAATAAGTCAGACTGGAATTCTTATGCATCAGTACACGCAGATGCAGTTAGAAAAAACAACCACATGATAACACACTTGTCACAGGCAAACAACACTTCTTTTTTAGTCACCAAATGAATTTTTTAGTCATACTGGCAGCCAAAATGCTCACCACTGTCTGGGCATGGGTTGATGTTGGTGTATTCCCTGCTAGGTGCATGTCTTGGGTTGAAGACTGTTAGAGTTTGTGTGTGTGTGTGTGTGTGTGTGTGTGCGCATGTGTGTGTTGTGTGTGTGTGTGGTGTGTGTGTGTGTGTGTGTGTGTGTGTGTGTGTGAGCCCTTACAACTCTGTCTACTGCAATATTGATAATATTACTGCATTTACACATGGGTATTGTGTGACTACACAATCTCTCTAGTTTCTTTGGTTGTCTGAACCCAAATCTTTATCGGACACCTGGGTGGGGGGGTGGGGGGGGGGGGGGGATTGGAGGAACATCTAACTGTGGTTTTTGCCTCTTCTGTCAGAGTCTGGCAGTGATTGTGGTGGTGGTGATACAGTAGAGATCATTGGAAGAACATTTAACTGTGGTTTTGGTGTGTTTTGTCAGAGTCTGCCGGTGATTGTGGGGGTGGTGGTGGTGGCAGCCACAGCTATCATGGCCAAGATCTTCCTGTTTGGCAAGAAGAAGAAGCAGCTACCCATCACACTGAAAGACTCCACCATCAAGTACCCGCTCCAGCTGGTGGACAGAGAGGTGTGCAGTTTTCATTTCTGGAAAATATTCTGCCATTTCTGGAAAATATTCTGTCAGTTTTGTATATATATATATTTTCTATTATGTAGATATAAAGTATAAGTCATGGGCCAAGTCAGCTGGAAGGTAAAATAAGGTAAGAGGAATATAATGAATAATGTGTAACAATAACATAGATAGTATTGTTTTGTATTGATTTGTGTTAAATTTCTCAAATAATGAATTTACAATTTATAAAGAGCTATATGGACAGCAGTGTTTTTTGTGTTTGAATTTGCTTGTGTAACTATCAGCCTGTCTGTTTTTGTCTGTCTGTACCTCTGTTTGTCTCTGTTTTGCTCTGTGTGCACCCCCCCCCCCCCCCCCCTCCTTCCGCTTACCCCCTCCCCACCTCCCCAGTAGCTCTCATTTGTTTGAGAATCCCAGTCATCTGTGTCTGTTTTGCTCTGTTTGCAACGCCTCCCAGAGCATCCTCCCTAGTAGCTCTCATTTGTTTGAGGATCCCAGTCTGCTTTGGCTGTAGTAGCTTCAATGTCTTTGAAATGTAGACACTTTTGACCAAGGCACTGATGCAGTGGCATGCTGTTTGTGTGAACAGGAAATCAGCCCCGACACTCGGCGCTTCCGCTTCGCCCTGCCCTCCCCTGAGCACATCCTGGGTCTGCCCGTCGGTCAGTATCGCTACCACAAAGTACACTGACAAAACACCCCAAAAGAGATTAAGAAAGATTCACTGTTACCATAGCACTAATATTGACTTGTACTACTCTCAAAATGAGAACAAATTTTTATTTTAATGCAGTCTTAACCCTTTCACTGCCATGCTTGCCACTCTGTCACTCAGAAAATGACCACTAGAAGTGCCAAATTTGAAATCATTCTGGCTTTTCCACCCCTTCGCATGAACACGTAAAGGGAATTCTATCAAAATTCGCAGTATTCAAAGCAGATTTGTTACAGGGCCATCAAATATACTGTATGGAGGCGTGTACATGTGCACTTTTCAGCCCAGAAGTTTTGCAGGCTGGGGCAGTGAAGGGGTTAATATCAGCTTCTAACAATAAAACGGGAAAGTGTATCCAAATACAATGACCTTGCGTATGTATCCGAGATATTCAGCTGCAAGTTGTGACAGTCCCTGAAACAAAATTAACATGCCGGCCACTGTCACAGCTGGTTAAACAGGACCATAAAAACGACACAGCAGGCTGGTAACTATTAGAAACAAAGAAGGGATTCACATGGACCAGCGCAGGCCTGCACCAAACACCTGCTGGAATGCGAGGAATGGGGATGGGGTAGGGGAGGGAGTTGTTGACCGCTGCCAGACTAAAGAGCACCAGAGTAACACAGACTGCTGTGAGTTACACTTGCACACACACAACAACAACAAACAAATAAAAACAGAAATTTGCATTTTAAGTACTTGTATTAATTGTAGAAATAATCAGCGTCTCAAGTGATGTGCACTGACTCCAAAACTGTTGGCTTTGTTAGGCTTTGAACTGATTGCATTTTTATGGATATTTGCACCTTTCAGTATATAGGCTTTGTGTCTGTTTTTATTTTGTGTTATAAAGGTTCACTTTCACTAGTCTCAGCTGGCTTGGTTTTTAACATAAAATGAAAATTGAATTGATTGAATTGTTGGCTTTTTTGAAAATGAGTCAGACTACGAACATGTACACAGCCTTCAGACTTTCAGTGTTAAAACCTCAGTTCAAACAAACCCAACAGAGACAGATATCAAGCCTTTATGACACAAAACAAAAACAGACCAGAAACAGAAACCTGGCCAGCTGAGAGTGAACCTTTACAACACAAAACAGACACATAGATACAAAGCCTTTATAACACAAAACAAAAACAGGCAGAAACCAAGCCTTTATAACACAAAACAGACACTGAGACAGAAACCAAACCAGCTGAGAGTGAGCCTTTACAACACTAAACAGATAGAAACAGCCTTTATAACAAAAGAAAAGAAAAGACGCAGAGACAGAAACCAAGCAAGTATAACACAAAACAAAAACAGACACAGACACAGACTGACAGAGACATGAACCAAGCCTTAATAACACAGACTGACAGAGACAGAAACCAAGCCGTTAAAACACAAAACAAACACAGACTGACAGAGACAGAAACCAAGCCTTTACAACACAAAACAAGAATGGACATAGAGGCAGAAACCAAGCCTTTATAACACAAAAACAAAAACAGACACCGACTGACAGAGACAGAAACCAAGCCTTTATAACATGAAACATAACAGACACAGAGGCAGAAACCAGCTGCTTATAACACAGAAACAGAGACAGAAACCAAGCCTTTATAACACAAAACAGACACGGAGGCAGAAACCAAGCCTTTATAACACAAAAACAGACACAGACTGACAGAGACGGAAACCAAGCCAGCCAAGAGTGAACCTTTGTGTGTCTGTGTGTGCGCAGGCCAGCACATCTACCTGACAGCTCGTATTGACGGCAGCCTGGTGATCCGCCCCTACACTCCCGTCTCCAGTGATGATGACAAGGGTTACGTCGACCTCGTCATCAAGGTTTGTAGCTGGGGTTGTCTGTGGCTGGTTATCTCCCCTAAACCCCTCTCTTGTGCTGAGGACAGGAATAGTCCTGTATCAAGCTCATCAAGGTTTGTAGCTGTCGTTTGTGGTTGGTTATCGCCCCAGTCCCTGACAATCAGTGAGCTGGTTTGGCCCAGTGGTAAGGCAATAAGCTGGTAAGCGGATCACATTGGTTCAATTCCCTGCTTCAGCTCACCTTTCTATTCAAAAGTTGAGGTTTATGGACTCTGTCTTGTGACTTTGCCCCTCACAATGAATGAAATGTTAAAATGGCTCTCGGTGTTGCCCATCTTAGTGCACAAATCATTCTAGTGGTGACAGTGTCATGTCAGGTGTAGCTGCCCCTCCCTCCACCTCCAGGGATCACGGTCCCCACCAGTGCCTCTCTGGATACAACTTGGTGTTAAACAAGTCTAACTAACCAAACAATACAGTGAAAACTTCTAACATTAGAATGAGATGAAGCAGATTTTCATGGGACTTTTTGGTTCACAGGTGTATTTCAAGAATGTTCACCCCAAATTCCCAGAGGGAGGCAAAATGTCGCAGTATCTGGAGAACATGGAGATTGGCGACTACATCGACTTCCGGGGCCCGAACGGCCTGCTGGTCTATGAGGGTAAAGGTACGTTGTGTCCGTGTGTTTGGTGGTCTGCGTGGTTGCTGGTGAGTGTGTAACAGAATATAGGGATGACTGGCCATATCAACACCCATTACCTGCAGTGGGGTACTGCAGATGCAGAAGTTAACCCCTTCACTGCCATGATGTCATTTGAAAATGACCCATATAAGTGCAAAATTTGAAGCCCATAAGCTCTTTCGTCTTCTTTTTTACGCTGGCATGTGAAATGATTTTCATCAAAATGCATAGCATTGAAGATAGATGTTATAGGACCGGAAAATATACTGTCTGCAGGTGTCTGTGCATCATTCAGCCTGGACATTTTACCGGCTGAGGCAGTGAAGGGGTTATGGTCTGCTCTGTTTAGCACTTGGAGCTGACTGATGTTCTCCCTTTAAAGTTGGAGTAGGTCAGAATAAAGCCACACATGCTTGCCCACTGCCAGGATTTTTTTCACTTGGCCTGGTTTGGACCTTGCTGATCCATTCACCTTCATTTTTGTCCAGATCCTCATCCTACTTTGTAACATGCTTAGTTTTGGCCATTCCTTTCCTTTCCCTGTGTGGGCCCACAGAACAAAATAGGTCACCCTGTTCATAATTACCCTGTGGTAAGTGCCTGTGGAATATATATTGGTACCAAAACATGTGTTATTGTGCATTGATGGCTTGATCAGTGGTTGGTTTTTAATGTTGTCAGAGTGAATGTGTTATTTAGTGACTTGTGTCTTGAACTGGTGTGAAGGAATTTGTTTGTGATTCATCCTGAGGTAACTACACAGCGGATGGGATGATGAAATCCAAGAACTAACATGTGCAGTAACACTAACAGCATCCATTATGTGCATTGTGTCAGTGCAGTTGTTTGAATGTCTGCCTGCATAGTCTGCCCACATGGTCAGCGCACAGTTGTCCGTCTGTCTGCCCACATGGTCAGTGCACAATTGTGTGACTCTGCCCACATGGTCAGTACATCAGAATAGCAAAGTTGTAGTCTAGTATAATTGTTTGTCCTGCATTGGTTTGTTTGTCCATTGATTCCCCTGCTATGTCTTTGTCGAGGTTGATTGAGTAGGTCGAAGGTCATGCCTCACTGATTGATTGGCTGCTTCATTTGGCACAGGTGTGTTCAAAATCCAGCCGGACAAGAAGCAGGAAGCTGAGACAAAGGTGGTGAAGAACGTTGGGATGATCGCAGGTGGCACAGGTATCACCCCCATGCTCCAGCTGGTTAGACAGGTGTTCAAGGACCCTGAGGACAAGACCAATCTCTGGATGATCTTTGCCAATCAGGTGAAGCAGATGTGTGTGTGTGTGTGTGTGTGTGTGTATTGTCAGGAAAGGGATAGGGATGGAGGTATTTGGGAGGTGGAGGTTGGGTGGCAGGGAGGGTGGGGGGTCATCTGTTGACTTCATGTTGGAGCTGCTCGTATGCAAGAGCCCTGAATGACATTTAGAGCACGCTGCCATGCAATGTTCAGGTGAAATAGATGTGCTTGTTTGTTCCCCACACCTATACGTATATATTGTTGTTCATAAAAGTGCAGGTTTACCCACCACTGTGGCAGCTGCGCTCTGACGTTAAGATGTCAACAATGGAGTTTGTCGGGTCATGACAATAGCTGTAGCAGAATGTAATCCTGACGTGGGATTCTGAACACAGCAAGGCATTTTGGTTTAGCCCCAGTTCTGTGGCTACGTGTGTGTGTATCATATGGGACTGAGAGAAGGGGATTAGGATATAGATGATTTTCGTGGGGCAGGGAGGGTGGGGGGGGGGGGGGGGGGGAGGAGGATAGACCCCTGTGCATGGTGGGGTGGGGTGCAAGCTGGATGGGTGAGGGAGGGAATTGGTTTTTAAGGCCCAGGCAGCCATGACGGTTATATCAGGGTGAGGGTGGAGAACAGCCACTATTACCCTTATTAACATGTAACAGCTAGGGGAGAACAGTTACTATTACCCTTATTAACATGTAACAGCTAGGGGAGAACAGTTACTATTACCCTTATTAACATGTAACAGCTGGGGGGAGAACAGTTACTATTACCTTTATTAACATGTAACAGCTAGGGAGAGAACAGTTACTATTACCCTTATTAATATGTAACAGCTAGGGGGAGAACGCTTGCTATTACCCTTATTAACATGTAACAGCTAGGGGGAGAACACTTTCTATTACCCTTAACATGTAACAGCTAGGAGGAGAACAGTTACTATTACCCTTATTAACATGTAATGGCCAGGGGGAGAACAGTCACTGTTACCCTTATTAACATGTAACAGCTGGGGGGAGGGGGGGGGGGGAGAACAGCTATTACCCTTATTAACATGTCACAGCTAGGGGGAGAACAGTTACTATTACCCCTACTAACATGTAACAGCTGATCTAATATGGAGGCATAAGTGACAGACCATGGGCTGTGCTAACCGAGCTTAGATGTCCACGGACATTGGAGGATGGGGCTGGGGAGATATGCGTGTGTGCGACCAAGCAGGAGGGGAGATGCATGTTTGCTCCGTCCTCTGTCCTTTTTATGTGTCCGTGGTTGTTGACCGCTTTTACGGGTGCAACAGGTGCGCCAGTTGTTCATCTGCATATCAGCTTGTACTTTTCCCATGCATTTGTGTGAGCAAGGACTGGCGTTTGTTCGACAGACAGAGAATGACATCCTGCTGAGGACGGAGCTAGAGGACCTCCAGCAGCAGCACCCTGATCGCTTCAAGCTGTGGTACACCCTTGATCACCCCCCTGCAGGTAAATCACCATGGCTGCCCCCCCCCCCCCCCCCCCCCCCCCCCCAAACTACAGCATTTTGTGGTACACCCTTGATCGCCCCCCTGCAGGTAAGTAAGTCACCATGGCTCCCCCCCACCCACCCACTCACCCCCACCCCCCAACCATTGCATCCTGTGGAACACCTTTGAATTTGTCCAAGTCCAAGATGATTATCTGTGTATGTTTGCGACTACGTGATGAAGGTTTTACTTGTATTTGTGAATGCCTGAGCTTGTCTAAGTCCAAGCTGATTGTATGTGTGTGTTGTCTATGTGGTGAAGGTTTTATTTATATCTGTGAGTGCCTGAGCTTGTCTAAGTCCAAGCTGATTGTCTGGGTGTGGGTATGTCGACTTAAAGAAGGTTTTATTTGTATCTGTGAATTGCTTAACTCGTCTGAGTCCAAGCTGATTGTCTGGGTGTGCATTTGTCATTGTCTATGTAATGAGGGTTTTATTTGTATCCGTGAGTGCCTGAGCTTGTGTAAGTCCAAGCTGACTGTCAGGTGTGCATATGTCTACATGATGAAGGTTTTATTTGTATCTGTGAATACCTGAGCATGTGTGAGTCCAAGCTGATTTTTTTTGGGGGGGGGGGGGGGGGGGGGCTACGTGATGAAGATTTTATTTGTATCTGTGAATGCTTGAGCTTGTGCGAGTCCAAGCTGATTGTCGGGGTGTGTTTGTCAGGCTGGAAGTACAGCAGCGGCTTCATCAACGATGAGATGATCAAGGCCCACCTTCCTCCCCCTGGCGACGACACCCTCATCCTGATGTGCGGCCCCCCACCCATGATCAACTTTGCCTGTCTCCCCAACCTGGACAAGCTGAACTACTCCCCTGCTCAGCGATTTGCATACTGAGACCCATGCCCCTGGTGATTGAGTCATGTGCATACTGAGACCCATGCCCTCAGTGATTTGCATACTTGACCCACACTCAACTCTTTAAAGGGGATGTTGCAGTGCATTAGCTGTCTACCAAGGTGGTTGTGGGGCTTGTTGCTGTTTGTGTTGAATGCATCAGTTTGTTGGTTGATTGTTTTTTGTTTGTTTGCTTTTGCCTGAGTGTTGTGCCTTATTATCATTATCTTTTTTTAAAGATTTTTTTAAAGTGTTATTTCTTTAATATCTGGCATAATTTCTTTGTTTCTTAATTTTGAAATTATTTCATAAACTGTAGTTAAAAACTTACTGCTCACAAAATACAACTCATAGAGATTTGCTTTTGGTGTTATTTTATCAAATGACCTTGTTTCTATTTTTGTTTGTGTACATATGTTTGTGTATGATCTCTTGTAAGTATACCTGTTTTTGTATATCAAAGTCTTTTGTTTTGTGGCAAGGTCATGAGACTGCCCTGACAGCTGAAAGGCTTCCATCAGTAAGATAAGATTTTCCGTACTGTTTCCAGATTTGATGCAGATGAGTGCATGGCTACGGTTGAAATGCCTGACAGTTTTTATGGTATAATGCCGTGTAGTGTGTTTCCGTTAATGTCTTTTCCATGGAGACTGACGGAATCATTTTTCTCTTGTATGATTTTTTTTTTTTACGCACTGATATGCTTTTTTATGCACTATGCAGGTGATGTAACATGCAAGAATTGAAGATCAACAAGTGGGCACTGAGGTTATGGCTTATGCAGGAATTTCAGATCAACCAGTCGGCACTGAGGTTATCGCTTATCAGCTGGGTTGGATTGAAAGCAAATTGTCTCTAGTCAGGTTTGGCTAAAAAATGATTTTCGGCATGAATTTTTATTGTTTTAGGTATGCTTTTTCTGGAGCATTAATTTCTAATTTGGCCCTGTTGAAATACGCTGTATTTAAGAGTAGCTGTAGTGGTCTAAAAATAGATTGGGGCTCCAAGTGGGGTCCAGCTATTTACAGAATTTGTATTATGGCATTACATTTTGTTGTTTTACACATGTTTTTGTAGACTCAGCCTGCAAACGGTTGACAATGGCGTCGTCTCAGGCCACAGACATTCAATGTCTGTGTCTCAGGCACGTAATCTGCTCAGGCCTAATAATTTGTTGGGCGACTTAACCAATGGTTAATTGTGTGAATAATTTGATATCTTTCTTTAAATAAATCTCCTAATCATTCGGCATATACCTCACTATAGTGGAACTAACCGGTAGCTGCCAGTCACTATTATGCTCATTGATGGACTGAGGTGCAAGGTGCTGGGTGATGAATTTTTCTCAGCATATTGATTGGATGCTACTACAGGACATATTATTAGAAAATGGTGTCTGAAATAATTAAAAAGGAAAAACAACCTACCGGCCAGTGGCACACCAGAAACACACACATTACGCAAACAGGTAGTAGTAGAATATTTAAATGTATGGTTCTGGTAGGCTACTCCTATCAGTGAAAAAAAGAAGTGTCAGGAACATTTGCTTTTATGTGTCCAGTAGCAGCTTTGCCAGTTTCCTGTCACAGATGTCTATATTTATGCACAGCTCTCTCCACTTCTCCACCTGGTCATTTGGGTTTATCGGCCGTGACCTGTATTTGCATTGTCAGCCTCTTTCTAGTCAAGCTAAGCGTTCTTTTAATTTTGGTCCTCTGAAGATAAATGGTAATAACTCCAAATCAGTCTCTGCTTTGATTGCATAATCTTGGAAAAATGGAAAAGAACTATGAAAATATAAACACCACTGTTTCATTCTGAATCCTTCCTTGCTTCCATTCAATGAGCTATTTGCACCAATAGGAGAAATAGCACATGAAAGAATGCAGATATCTGTTAATACAAAAAAAGGCTGGATACAAAAGAAGATGCATGTCCCGTCCTGTGTTCCCTTTTTGTGTACATATTCCTAGTCATTCTTTTCAGTTTTGTCAGTTTTACCATCAGTAACTACTTCTAGAGCCATTATTTCCCCTTTCTCCTTTCTGTAATCCTGACATCAAATTATTAATGTCATAATGATGTCAAAATGATTTTGCTATGATTTTGTTGTTCATCTTGGCAATTTCAAACAATATCAGTTCATTTCTGTGTAGTTTATACCATGAAAAGGTTAGGAAAATGAAATGATATTAAGCACATTGTCTGGATTTGAAAATAAACACTGACAAAAATAATTTATAAGTGACAAACTGAGAAGTTCCGGTATCCTATCAATGTCATACTAAAATGCGGGGAAAAGCTTATGAAAACAGCATCTGGAAAAGTCCTCGTATAAAATCATTATAAAATCAACGGCACATTTTATCACATTTAAAAAAAAAATGAAGATCATTTTTGTTCAACCTGCTACAAACACGCCAGAAGTTTAGCCTCCAAAGGAGAGTTCCTTTAATATTGAGAATTTGTTGCACTTGGGATCACAAGCTCTGAGGTTCGAATCCCATTTCAGTAACCTTTCTTACCCCACTCTCTCCTTCGTCTCCAGGTGACAGTCTTGGTGTCTCTAGTTCTTTGGATGGAATAAAAACCAAAGTTCCCATATGCTGCAGCTTAAGGAAAATACTGTTCTGGCAAAATCCGATAATACTTTGCTGCTGTTGTAAATAAATCTGCTGGTAGGGCAACATGACTGCAGCAGCAAGGTTTCCCAGGTGAAGTGATCCAGCATTCCCCAGGGAAAAATTCCCATTTGGGACAATATTGTGGACATTCAGATGACAAATATGCAGTTCACAACTAAGGTGGGGCCCCTTGACCTTAGCAAGAAAAAGCAAGCAGAACTCAAGTGGTCCGAAACACTTTACTGGCATTTGTGTTTGTCAGCTTTTGGGTGCATATGAGAGCCAGAAATCCAGCAAATTTAGTTTGGTTCCAGTGTGCGAACGTCAGAATAGAGAAAACGTTTGAATTAATCAAAATCCAAGGAACAGTTCATGGGAGAGCATCAAGTGGACTGAAGAGCTGGAGTTACCGAACTTATGTGGGCATTTATCTATTAAAAATAAATTGTACATGCAAACACTCAAGCAGGGGTTCTGAACCCCACATACATTTGTATCAGCTGTAACCTAAATTAAATACCTGTCCAGCTTTGTAAATTACACCATGTTGGCTATTAATTTGGGACTGGATGTTCTGCATGTTATTGTCAGCGTCTACTGTTGACAGCTTGGTGTTTGAAGTATAAATTCTGTTGCAAGAAATAAAATAAAAAGGCTTTGGTGTATATTGGTTTAGATAGCTATTAGCGTTACAGAAGCATTTGATAGCTTGCACAATTGTGGAAACATCTGCTGGTTTGCAAACTAAATGAAACATTGAAGCGTTTGATAGTTCGCACAGTTGTTGAAACATCTGATGGCCTGCAACCTAAATGAAGCATTTAATAACTTGTAAATTTGTTTAAGCATTAACTGTTAAGGTTTTGTTTGTATGCAGATGTGTTGTTGCCTCTTCTCAGTGGAACAGCCACAATCAACATATTATGCTTAAAAGGATGTGCCTTCTGGAGGAGTTCATATTTTAACATCCTGTCAAAAGCACTGGGTGAGCTCTGAACTGTTCAGTAGCAATGTGCACAAGTGCAGTGCAAATATTCAGGAGCAATGTGCACAAGTGCAGTGCAAATATTCAGGAGCAATGTGCACAAGTGCAGTGCAAATATTCAGGAACAATGTGCACAAGTGCGGTGAAAATATTCAGGAGCAGTGTGCACAAGTGCGGTGAAAATATTCAGGAGCAGTGTGCACAAGTGCGGTGAAAATATACAGGAGCCGTGTGCACAAGTGCGGTGCAGGCTAAGTAGCATGGAGTTGTTGCATATTTGGGTAACCAGTGGATTATCATGCCTCCACTGAGAGCATTTTGTGATAGTAGCTCGTTATCTGCTCAGCATGCTGAGTCAGAATGGAATCTAGTTCCACACTATGCTGAGGCTTGCAGACTAATTCATTTGTTGTGCATTTAATTTTAAAGTTAATAATTTTGTTTGTTAATCATGTGATTATGATCCATTGGTGAGGAAAGTGGGAGAGATTTTGGTCATCTTGTTGGCTGAAGTCTCTTTCAATTTACCATTCTGAATGGTGAGTGTTTACATGCTGAAAGTCTGTATGCTCCTCAATAATCTGTGTAATTTTGTGTACAAGTTTTAGGTTTCCTGTATTATAAAACTAATGCTTATTGTTTCATACAAATTTGTTTGTTATTCTGTATTTCAGTTTTATTATTTGAGTGGTTGTGTGTTTGTGTGTGTGTGTGTGTGTGTGTGTGTGTGGTGTGTGTGTGTGTGTGTGAGAGAGAAGAGAGAGAGAGAGAGAGAGAGAGAGAGAGAGAGAGAGAGAGAGAGAGAGAGAGAGAGAGCGAGTGTACACAGTATAAAGTTCTCAAGAAAATGCGATGTGCTTGACATTCAATTATCCCGATTTAAAAAAATTAGCCTGAGCACTTTACAAAACAAAAAGACACGCTTTTCATGAAAATTGAGGAACGTACGCATTTTAATACAAACACAAACGTACATAACACAACGAATTTCATTCAGCTTGATCACCCATACAAATAACAAGAAAACATTCGCAGATTCTCGCATCATTGTCACTGTATTACTTCGTCGCGGCTCTCCATCTTTTTCCTGTTCCACAAACCAACATAAAGCGTACTGCATTCATTTCCCCCTCGCTTACACTGTTTTGCAAAGACCAGCTTTAAACCCTCAAAGGTATTTTTCACAAATCAGCTCGTGTGCACCCCCCCCCACCCCCCACCCCAACCCGACTTTTTTCGCCTTTTTCTAGTGGAAAGTGAGGGGTGGAGGAATCCAGAATCCTTGTTAAAATCTCATGCATGTAATTGCAAAACGGGGAGGGGGGGGGGGGGGGGGGGGGGGGGAGGAGGAGGAGGGAAGATTGGTTAAAGAAAGGTGAAACTGTGTTGCAAGTTGCCTATTATTTATCGAGCCAAAAAAGGAGTTAAAGTTGATAGAACCCCCGACGAACGACTACCCATTTTATTTATTTTTAACCTTCGCAATACGTCCGTACGTCGTGTCTCCTTTTGGACCCATATTTTTCGTATCGTTACTCAGCTTCTACAGAGTATGGGTCAGATATGACCCACTACGTAGGCACTAGGTAGTTCAAATTACACCTTTATTAAAAAAAAATTATGCCAGAAAGAAAAGAAAAATGACAAACTCGAGGACTGTGTGAAATTTTAAGATGGTAGTGTGAAATATATATGCAAGAAGAAGTCTATGCGTATGCAATTTTATGTGTCTATATCTATGCAATTTCACGTGTCTATGGGTTGATTATCACGTCGCAGTACGGTGCTTTGAACTATACAGTCCCTACGTCGTGGGGTCATTTTGGACCCACACCTTTCACTTAGGATAATCGCATTACGGCTTCTATAAAGGATAGGGGTCAGATTTTGACCCACTTTCCCGTCGCATCCCTAATAGGCCATATGGTTTCTGTGGACGTAAAGCCCCATGAAAGAAGAACTGACCTACGGTATAAGGAACTGTGCAGTTCAAACTGCACCTTTATTTACTTTCCGACATAACCAAACGAAAAGTGGTCTGTGTGTGCGCGATGACAAACTTGAAGAGTATGTCTAAATTTCAAAGTGATAGTGTTCGAGAGATTTATGTGGGTCCATTATGACCCATGACGTATTGCTAAGGCTAAAAACATTTCTGCCGGCTTTTTTTCTGCTTCTTCTCAGTCTTTTTTTTTCCTTCTGAAATTCTTCCCATGGAGGCGCAGCTACCCCTCATCAACGACCACCTCTCTTTCTTGATGACCGCTTTTTTCTCTCTTTTTTTCTTCTTCTTTTTTTCTTTCTCTCTCTCTCTGTAGCCATTTTAGGAGTGGTCTTTCATCATGCGCTCCTTTGAGCCTGTCGTTCAGCAGCCCGGGCGTGGCTCCTGGCAAAGGGTGTTTGATTGTGTACCCTTTTGTTCACTGTACGGAATGAACCCTTCTCTCGTTTGCCTCTGCAGGCCCTGCACAACGCCGGAGATTTAGATGAAAGGGGTGTGGTGATCGGTACAGTTTCCACTATCTAGGATCGTCTTCCAAGAAACCTAATTTGGAGACAGGCTTTAAAAAGAAGAAGAAGAAAAAGAAAAGAAAAAAAAGAGGACGGACAGAAAGAAAGTAAGCAACAACCCACCGATGATTTGCGTCCATCCGCTTTTTGTAAAGCCCATGCAAACCTCATCCCCTCCTCCGCATTTTTTTTTTTTTTTTAAATTAAGAGAGAGCGAGGGCCGGGGTGAAGGAGAACATTAAAAGCGTGCTTGCTCAGTCTCTCTCGGTGGACCCCGTGTTGAAATAGATAATGAGCATAATCCTTTCCCGCTGTACAAAGTAGAAAGGATGAAAAAAAAAAAGAAGTCATCAGTGAAACTACAAATCAGTACCGTCTAGAAAGAATGCATTTTCTTTCTCAAAACACATTACCAACCCCCCCCCCCCACTCCCTTTTTTTTCTTCTCCCCCTCTCGCCGCGGACGAGTCCTACACGTTGTCTTTCCCTTGTTTGTGTTTCTGGTCTAATCTCAGTGTTTTGATCTCTAACCTTTGTGACATCAAACTAACAAATGAATTGCAGCAGACAATTTAAAAAAAAAAAAATCCCCCTCCCCTCCCAAAACAACAACAACCGCCCCCCCCAAAAACAACAACAACAAACAACAACACAAAAAACAACAACAAACAAACCCAACCGTACGCCCCAAAACAACAAACTAAAGCCAACTAACCAACCAACAAAACAAAAGAACAAAAACAACAAAACAAAACAGAAGAAAAAACCACACTGGGCTGGAGGATTTTATTTTGATTTGGTGATGATTCTTGCGTAAACAGTGCAATTGCTAACTGATTAACTGCTCCTCTTTTTCCTGCTGACTTCATTTATTAGCAGCCGGTAGAAGAAATTAAAAGCAACACTACCCATACTCACGCGCGCGCACGCGCGCCCACGCACGCACGCACGCGCGCACACACGCACGCACGCACGCGCGCACACACACACACACAAAGCAGAAACAACCCAACAATGTCCTGGAGATTATTCTCGGACAGAACAACAAAGTACACGCCAACAGAAG
This sequence comes from Alviniconcha marisindica, assembly GCA_018857735.1. Lineage (NCBI taxonomy): Eukaryota > Metazoa > Mollusca > Gastropoda > Provannidae > Alviniconcha > Alviniconcha marisindica. The sequence continues at coordinate 411,080 of JABMCL010002046.1, read as the reverse complement.
AACTTGATACCGCTGGCAACAATGCCACCAACCTCATCTTTTAAAGCATAAAAAAGCAGTACCTGCCGATTTTCATCTCGAAAACCAACAAATAACCTACGCCAACAAATACATCAAATCAAAATCCAATCGAAGAACAATGCTGGATGGTTGGGTGCGCGAAAAGAGGGGGGAGGGGGGGGGGGGGGGGGGGGGGAATGGAGGCGGAGGTGGTTAAACTAAGCGTCAGAGCACTAACAGCGTTCGAATCACAACCGACGGCATACATTTTAAAACAGACCCTGGTACAGAAGAATCGGCGGTGTCGGCGTTTTATTTGGCGAAGAGGACACGGTTGGACTAGGTAATCTACAAAGCAATTGTGCCCCCAGAATACTCTTCCGATCATCAGACGGATTGCGTAAAAAAAAAAATTAGGCAGAGAAAAGGACTAGCTCGGACTAGGTCATCTGCAAAGCAATTGTGCCCCTAGAATACTCTTACGAGCATCAGACGGATTGTGCACATTTGTAGCACTAGGTCATCTGCAAAACAATCGTGCTCCAAGAATTACGATCATCAGAAGGTTTGTACACATTTGTTTGCAGATCGTTACTTCAGTTTCAGAGTCAGTCCGCACCTGCTGGGTCGACGGTTCAGAGAGGGCGAGTGGCCGACAGCCCCACGTCCACCAGAACTGGCCGCACCCGGCGCCAGGTGCCTGGAGCACACCCTACACCCACATGTGCATGTGCATGTGTGTGCATGCCCGTGTGCGTGACTCTATGAGCAAATAGTCCCACTAATCGCGTTTTTATCTTCTAAACGGTGACGGTACTGACAAACTCGGCATGCAGGAAGCGCGGATGTGACCGGCTCGCACGAAACCCGCGATACAACCTGTTTCTGTCCGCCATTCTACCTCTGTCAGCTCTTTTAAATCTTCCTTGAAAACCTTTCTCTTTTTAAAAATCCTTTTCTTCAGTCGCGTTTCCCTGATATGCGATTGGTGTGTGTGTGTGTGTGTGTGTGTGTGTGTGTTTGTGTGTGCGTGCGTGCGTGCGTGCGTGCGTGCGTGCTGCGTGCGCGCGCGTGCGTGCGTGTGCAAGTCTGTGTGTGTGCGTGCGTGTGTGTGTGTGCATTCATGTTGTATGCGTTGAATTTTGACAATATATATGTATTTGTAAAGAACGTGTAAGCGCTTAGGGCCTGTGCGGGTCAGGCGCTCTAAGTATTCATCATTATTATTATTATTAAATCGGACAGGCCGTTTCCAGCCACACGCCAGACGAAGCACTGGCGGTCAGTCTGGGTGAAAATAACTTGTTGTTGTTGTTGTTGCATTTTTGGACAGATAGGGCTTTCATCTGTCATAATAAGAGGTCTATCCGGCCTGCCTAATCGCGTTTACAATTATAGACTAATCTTTCTGCGTTTAACCCTTTTACTGCCAACAAAATGTATTACCGATGCAGTTTTCTCCCAAGATCAGTCTCTCCAGAAAAGGCTGAGCAGACCAAACTTAGTGTTTGGGGAACTGTGTATGGCGTGAGAATATGTGAAAACTTAAAATAGTCAATCAGGAAGTCGCACGACGTCTTATAAGTAGACGGAAAACACTTTGCCAGTGCCTTCATATGACGTCCTGGGGGCAGCGAATAGGTTAAGCAGCCTACACGATGTATGAAAATGGCGGCTCTGATGCTGCGCGCCAAAGGCTACTAGCACTGCTGAGGAGAAAACGATCACTTCTACGGACCGACGTCGTTCCACGTAACATTCAACACCACAAATTCTTTAAAAAAAAGAAGAAGTGGATTCACGCATCAAAACATACCCTAACCAACTGCGAAGAGGAACCGAAAGCGCAATCCATGAGCCAAAAGAAAATGAAGGTGGATACATCTCCTGCCCCTCCCTCTCCCCCTCGACCCCCCCCCCCCATCCACTCCCCCACGCACACCCACTACACACACACACCCTCCGTGGAAAGCCAGTGGACGACAGCGCTCAACAATTTGTTAGTTGGTGCTTTGAGCCAAGTGAGCTTCGTAGTGCCGGCCATATCAGGGCTATAAACCCCTGGTCAACAAGCACACACAAAAGAGAGCCGCTTTGGCCTAGCGGTAAGGCGTTAGGCTGGTAAGCAGAGGGACTTCGGTTCGAATCCGCTTCGGATCTCCTTTCTCTTCAAAAGTTGTGGTCTGACTTTGTCCCTCACAATTAAGAAACAATAAAATGGCTCTCATCGCTGCCCATCTTAAGGCAGGAGTCATTCTGGTGGCGACAGTGTAGCGATAGGTATAATCTCCGCCCCGCCCCCCCACCTCCTCCCCCCCTTCCCCCACCTTCTCCCCGTCCCTGATAAGCCTTATGGTTTCTGTGGACGTTAAGCATCATGTTTACCACATGCAAAATTTAGAAGATTGGTTGAGGAGGAGATGACGGTGGCACGATCACAGACAAAGCGAAGAAGACCTGGAGAAGATCGGTTGAGGAGGAGATGACAGGAACGATCAGCGACAAAGCCAAGAAGACCCTGAGAAGATTAGTTAAGGGAACGATACCGGGAACGATCAGAGACAAAGCGAAGAAGACCCGGAAAAGACCGATTGAGAAAGAGATAACAGGAACGACCAGCTATAAAGCGAAGAAGACCAGGAAGGTCAAGACAAAGCGAAGAAGACCCGGACAAGACTGTCTGAGGAGGAGATAACAAGAACGACCAGCTATAAAGCGAAGAAGACCAGAAACGCCAAGACAAAGCGAAGAAGACCCGGACAAGACTGGTTGAGGAGGAGATAACAGGAACGACCAGATATAAAGCGAAGAAGACCTGGAGAAGGTCGGTTGAGGAAGAGATGAAGATGATAGGGAAGAACTGAGGCGAGGTGCTGAATGCCAGAAGAAGATCAGCCGAGGAGGAGATGGAGATGACGGGGGACGACCGGGGACACGGTGAAGGAGAGGAGACCCGGAGAAGATCGGCCGTGCAGAGGAAGGTGAACGGAACGAGTCGACCTTGATGGAGGCGAAGATAACTGGCCCGGGAAAAAAATCGGCTGAGGAGATGAAGACGGAAAAAGCCCGAGACGAGATGGCGGACATCTGACAGTACAGAGGAGGGAACGAAAATAGACAGATAATTGGTTATTGACGCCGTCTTCTTCAGTGTTGCTTCACGTCCACAGAAACCATCACGCTTATTAGGGACAGCCCGGGACGGCCACCTCGACTTTCACACAGCCCCTGAGCTCTGATATTAACGTCCAATCAGCCATGGCGGTTACATCAAGGCGAAAGAAATAAGATGATAGGGACGACCTGGATGTAGGCGAAAAAGAGGGATTACCGCAAAACCATGCCCAACAATGTCCACTCCTACACTCCAGAGCGGTTCAATCGTTGATCCGTGACGTGGAACTACTGAGTCAAAATAATGGCAAAATGGGCTCGCTGCACTAATCAGTGTGTTCAGTAAGCGCCAGTCCACTGGTATTTTGTATTTTGATGTATTACATCACCCGAATTAGGAATTTTGTCATAAAAATTTGGGTCGTTTTTTCCCCCTCATCTCTTTCCTGGAGGACAGTCAGCTTCGACACCCAACTAATGAATTAACAAAAAAAGAGAAGATGGCGTCGTGCTCAGAATGACTAGTATACCAGTGACATGTTTCATTCAGTTAAATTAAGAACTGTTTCATGATGATTTCCAGTCTGTCTTTGAACTGAAGAAATAAATACCTACCCACCCCCAAATCATTATGTCTATGATTATACCATTTCCATACATACCACATTAATACCACTACCAAGCTGTCCCACATACCAGCTGTACCGAGTCTTGCATGCACAATTTGATCAAAATTAGTGAGTAGCGAAAACTACGCTGCATACACATCCACTGGACTGTTCATTGAAGCACATTTCTTCTTACTTCCCTCTTAATTTCTCCTTCATTGTGATTCATTTTTCACCATCGCTTGTCCCGTGGAGTGAAAAGTAAAACTGTAGATAACAAATGAGGAAGACAACTTCACAAGCAACACCATATTAGCTGTGACAGATGATCGTTCCTACTATCAAAATCGCCATTCAAATCTCTCCAACTGGTGGTAAAAACAAAACAAAAACACCTCCCCCGTCCCCTCAAAAACAAACAAACAAAAACCGAACAAAATGTCAAATTAAAAAAGAAAAGAAAAAAGACAATGACAAAGCAAACTCGGAAACAAATGAAGAACAACCCCTCCCCCCTCCCCCCCCCCACCCAAAAAAAAAGAGCACCCCCCTCCCCTCCAAAAAGAAAAAGAAAAGGCAACAACAAAGAATCACCATCCCCCAAAAATAACCCCACCCCCACCCCCAGCATACACACACCCTCCACAAAAGCAACAACAAACAAACGAAAACACGCACTAAATAACACCTCACAGCGCTAGCAGAAGGGAACGAGGCGAAAAGTATCTGCGTGATCATCAGTGGCAGTTAAAAAACAACGGTGCTGTAGCGTCCTGTGAACCACACGGGGTCACCTCAGGACGGACCTATTCAGTGGGAATCAGGATAGAGATGTGACGGGGCCACAGCGAGCTACGCTTGCCACGAAACAAAACCGTTTCTGTTTAACGCAAAACAAAAGCGTTTTTGCGCGGCGGGAGGGGCTGCGAGTGTGTGGACATTGGGAATCTGGGCTTGACACAGTTTCTGTTTGTACTGCAGGCATCGTCGATTCGCGGTGGGAGCCGTCTAGGAGTGTGTGGACATTAGCAATCCAGGCTTGACACGATTTCTGTTTCTACTGCTGGCTTCGTCGATTCTTGACATCACTGTGATTTCTGGACAATTTATTGGAAACATTACGTTATTTAGCTGCTGTTCGACCGCTAACAACCGTAACAACGGTAGAGTAAAATAAGCTTGAGCTAAGAGGGATTCTCTATGCAACATACCCCAGATCCCAGCCGAGGCCGTTGCTGTTATTTCTGTAGCAGTTATTGTTGTTGTTGTCAATCCTAAACTGTTCGCGGTCAGATGCGGTGGAAAGAAAAAAAAGAAAAAAAGAAAAAAAAGGAAGAAGAAAAGAACAAAAGAAAGTCGAATGCCATGTGTGGTTCCCTCTTCCCCAGTAATTCTTCCCTTTGTATTGGACTGAAAATATTAATCTGAAACAGAATGAACTGCTAGCGTTCTGACACAAGATCCAAACACAGAAAGGTTCAAATGAACGCTTACTTATTTTGACACAGACACACAGTAAGCATACTGTGTGTCCGTGTCAGAATAAATAAGCGTTCATTGGAACCCTTTTGTGTTTGGATCCTGGAAATTGTAGCCTACTTTGCCGGTGTTGTTCCACTGAACAAATTGCCTTTGATCACTCGTGTCCCACCAACAACTAACTGCCCTGGCAAGATTGACGTCACGCAGCTCCGTACGGCCACCCCCCCGTGAGAAGGAATCACTCATTACTCCGAGTCGTTCGACAAAGTTCAGACATCGTAAACCCGTCCGGACTATATCATACGTTGACCTCTTCCACCGTCGTCACTCAGAATCCGCGTTGTGGATGTTGGCCAGCACTCGCTGGTACAAGAGCTTGGCAGCTAGGTAACACGAGGCGGGCGGCAGATCGTCTGGACACAGCTCCATCAGCCGAAGCCTGCTCCGAGCTCGGGCCGACTCGGAAGGTGACGCGGCGACAGACGAGCGCTTGCCGATGTTGCGCATGGAGACCCGGTCCGACTCTTCGGCGGCCTTACGCAGGCGGGCGTAAACGCGGAGGTAGGCGTAGAAGCAGTCGACGTCGGTCATGTGGGGCGGGCAGATGGACCAGGCGTCCACCCCGGCGCGCCGCTTGTCCGCGCTCGGGTAATAGGGGTCGTCCTCCATCTCTGTGGACAGACAAACAAAACACGAACGAGCTAGTTGGGTTGGTTGCAACGGACAAAAGACACAGTTTCTCTCTTGTCTCTCTTTCTACGTGGGTGCATCGCCCAGATATAACCGTAATGGTTGACAGAGCGTAAAGCACCAAATGACTTACTTACGTGGGTGCATGTGTGCGTGCGCGTGTATGTCAGCGTGTGTATGTATGCAGTGTACGTAAAGGCCGACACTTCTTCCATGACGCTCTTTCCCCCTGTTTCAGTTTGACGTCACCCAAGTGCTTTGACGTCAGGGGCAGAACACGTGAAGCTATACGTTTTGTGTAACAGACCTCCATCTTCTCACTCTGTCTAGTCTTTGGTGGTGGAGTCAGGGTCCAGCCCTTCCCGCGACAAAAGGCAGTGGGATGGGGGGGGGGGGGGGGGGGGGGAAGGAAAAAGAGGAAAAACACCCCCCCCAACACACACACGCACAAACAAACCAAAAAACAAAAACTAACAGCAAAACAACAACAAACAAACCAAACAAAAACTAAAACACACAAACAAACAAGAAACCCACACAAACAAACGAACAAGAAACAACAACCGAAATTATGAGTGTTACTGGCGTGCGCACGTTCAAGATAATACATACATGCACATAATATATATCATTTACATTTGCTAACATATCATATACAAGCAATCGCATAATACATACTTAATAAGTTACACTAATATAAAACAAGTACTTGTAAAACAGCGCATAAGATAGCTATTATAAAACATAAACACGTTACAATAATTTAAAAGAGGTACACAATTATAAAGCAGTGTACTAAGTAATTATTATTATTACTACGCTAATACGCGCGCGCGCACACACACACATGTATCTCCATTTTTTACTCTCTGTCTCTGATCCCATGGCAGCTGAAATTTTGTCCAAGCAACACTGTAGAGATTCTACCAATATATTGGAACTGGAATGTGTGCGTGTAAAGCCAACCACCCCCCTCTCCACACCCACACACCCACCCACATACACAACATCCACACACACCCACACACACACACACACCCACACACTTTTTATGAGATCGCGGGACCCATGTGGCATCTGGCAGATTGTTGTTTCGCGCAGTCTTTCTTTAAAACAAAAAGCTTTTAGTATTTGATACCGCACCCTTTGCCCACTTAGTCTCGTAGCCTTGAGCAATGAGGCGTTACATCAAAAGCGGTTAAAGAATTAAACTATAGTTACGCGGTGTTCAATGTCGATAGAGTGTGGGAGGGACGGAGGGAGAGAGAGGGAGAGAAAGAGAGAGGGGAAGGAGGGGTGTGTGTGTGTGTGTGAGAGAGAGAGAGAGAGAGAGAGAGAGAGAGAGAGAGAGAGAGAGAGAGAGAGAGAGAGAGAGAGAGAGAGAGAGAGAGAGAGAGAGAGAGTGGTAAAACAATGCTGCTTTTGTTTTCTTCTTCTTCTTTTCTTTGAAGAATGCGTTGAAAGCCATCCCTTGTTCTAAAGGCGTCACATGATATCTGGCAAAGTGCTCCCCATCCGCCCGTTGGACGTAATTTGATCTCCTGCATGAATCAAATTGCAATGTCGCATGTTTTCCCAAGCGGAGCAGTTTTCAAAAAGCGAACATTTAAAATCTGCTGACAACAGACAGGTCCGGGTCACCAGTCATCCAAGCATCTTCAGCCAATCAGAACGTCACAAATAATATTCCGCGTGAAAAGCCCGAAAGAGTGACAATCTGGTTCCCGGTAGCTCATAGGATGTACTGATCTTTGGAGAGCTCTACGGCCAGGATGGTCGGGGCTTCCGCAGTTCTTGCGAGTCTCGGCTACGGCGGAAGTAATTCTGATTGGTTAAGAGTTTGATCTTGACCCCTACCTTGCGCATACTCTCAAACACACGCCACCGCCATGTGCAAACACTGTTCATGACTTCATCATACCTCCGTACGAGTAGATCTAGATCAAATTGTCATTAGAGCCAATCCTTAGACTTCCGTCAGCTCAAACAAGTAATATTTGAAGAATAACCCGAAGACTTTTTTTCGGTTGGAACTGTTAGCAGAAAGCAACACACAAGAGAAAAATACTATTTATATATGTAAAGCTAACCCGCCTTATTTCTCATGAAATGTGTTTTTATTTAACCATGTACGCTTTCAAGGAAATATAAATTATCTGCGATCAGCTTACCTTCCTTTAGCCATGTCACAAATGACGGCCATGAAAATGTGATTTGTACCACACACACACACACACACACAAAGACTCACAGCACAAAAAATAATGATGCATTCACACACAGTGGCACTTCCCTTACTTCTCCAAACACATTACATCAGAAATATAGCGGCAGTTAAAACGTTTATGTTTCGAAATGGTTTTATTTCAACGGGAAAGAGGCATCCTCTTTGGTCCAATTTTGAGGAGAATGACCAATTTCCGGGTGTGCTTTCAAGAGTGACAGGCTTTTCGTGCGTTGTGAACTTATAGCCTGTGGGGAACATACATCAGTGAATGCCAGAGTAAAAACGGAAAAAAAGTGTGTGTTTCGTTGAAAAAACGGTGACGTTTTGATATTATGACTAGGCAGAAATGCTATAAAAACACACTCCCCTATGGCATTCTATTAACAAACGTGGAATCTCTCAAATGGCTGAATCAATCATCCCGTCATATCATACAGGAATGTTTTAAAACTACCTATCAATGTCTGCATTGCCTGGTTGGTGACATCGACCGCTGACCCCTCCCCGGCCCCTTCGATTTCCTTCAGAACAGTGCCACAGGGTGAAAACAAAAACAAAACATTAGCGTATTAAAACAAAATTTTAATACTCAAGAATAGTAGCGTTGGGCCCATTTGGACCTAACTAACAGCCAGTCCTTGCTATACTACAAACACAAATATGCACGACTATACCACAAACAGATATATTATAAGTACGAAAAGCAATTGATTAATGAAGTTTCACAGAGTTCCTACAAATGTGCAGAAACACACACACATAGAGAGAGAGAGAGAGAGAGAGAGAGAGAGAGAGAGAGAGAGAGAGAGAGAGAGAGAGAGAGAGAGAGAGAGAGGATCCCATTGTCTTTGTTCTTGATCCACAGCATTAGCGGATTATCAAAAGCACCAAGCTGCGCTGAGGTAAATGTTTGATCAATAGGAGTAGGGTAAGGCAAGAATACCACCGGACTAATTCTGCTAATTATTATTTTCAGATACCCTCATGAGCAGCAACAACGTCTACAGAAATGGTTGAACTGTAAGGCTCAAGTCGCTAAGCAGTGGTGTGTGTGTGTGTAGGGGTGTGTGTGTGTGTGTGTGTGTGTGTGTGTGTGTGTGTGTGTGTGTGTGTGTGAGAGAGAGAGAGAGAGAGAGAGAGAGAGAGAGAGAGAGAGAGAGAGAGAGAGAGAGAGAGAGATCAAATCAAATCAACCGAACACACATCCATGCATGGATACACACACACACACACACACACGCACGCACGCAACGCACGCACGCACGCACCGCACGCACGCACGCACGCACACACACAGTCACACACTGGCAGGCACACACACACACACACACACACACACACACACACACACACACACACACACACCACTACACACACACACACAGGTGCGTATGTGTCTACACACAACACACACACACACACACACACACACACACACACACACACACACACACACACACTCTCACGCTGTCATTTCATGCGGTGATCAAGAGAGAGAAAGCGAGAACTCGAACTCGAAAACTTTAATACTCAAGGATAGTAGAGAGAGAGAGAGAGAGAGAGAGAGAGAGAGAGAGAGAGAGAGAGAGAGAGAGAGAGAGAGAGAGAGAGAGAGAGAACTGTAACTTTTTTGCAATTGGCTTCTGGCTTAAACAGCAGTTCTGTAGATGAATCTTTTGACAGCAAGCTAGGATTTTCTATTATTTTTGTGTGTTTTGAATAAACACTTGGCGTTGAATTCCGCCCCCCCCCCCCCCCCCCCCCCCCCCACCCCCAACCCTCTCCCTCTGACTGAAAAGCCAGATGCAATACTGTGGTGAAGTTCAATTTCCCAGTGCGGCAAGTTTTTGTTTTTTTGTTTTTCGTTTTTTATTTGTTTCCCTCTCCCAGAGTCAACTTCTAGGGCAGACTCTCTTACGGTGTCCGTACAGCCCCCGTGTGCAATCGCATGCATCGATCACCATCTGTGCGGACTGTAAAAATCTCAAACACTGGTAGCCATGCCACTGTTTGGACACACGAATACACTGGCCACACCGGCAAGAATGATTAGCGCCGCTCTAACGGCTGCTGTAGCCTTACCGGGCAAGACGACCCGAACTTCCCGAAAAGAGATAATAAACTACTAAAAAATATGTAGAAAGAGAGAGAGAGAGAGAGAGAGAGAGAGAGAGAGAGAGAGAGAGAGAGAGAGAGAGAGATATGTGTACGTGTGTGTGTGTGGATGCGCGCGCGCGTTTGAGAGAGAGAGAGAGAGAGAGAGAGAGAGAGAGAGAGAGAGAGAGAGAGAGAGAGAGAGAGAGAGAGAGATTGATTGATTGACTGAACTTTATTTCTCAACGGTGAAGATATAAGCACAAAGGCCGACTCACATATCTGCCGTTGCTACAGTACTACTAATAACCAAGACATTCACAGTAAATATTATTACAGAAGGCTATAGACAAATACAGCATCAGTAAAAATAAAAACAACAATAATAAAATAATAATAATAATAACAACAACACACATATAAAACCAGACAGCGATTGCAACGAAAATGAAAAAAAAAAAAAAAAGCAGTGAAAAACAACTGGAGCAAAAAAGTCTAAAACGCATGTTAAACACACACACACACACACACACACAAAACAAAAAAAAAAAAAAGGAGAGAGAGAGAGAGAGAAAGAGAGAGAGAGAGAGAGAGAGAGAGAGAGAGAGAGAGAGAGAAGAGAGAGAGGAGGAGAGAGAGGAATATATTGATTAGCTCTGTTGTAGGAGGTGGCATTTTACTGCCTTCTCAAACCACCTTTTATACATGTGGAAGAGATCAAACTTAATGCTTCAAAGATAAGGATGATCTTTTAAAGAACCCCATTATTTTGTATCGAATTAAAAAAAAAAATAAACTCAGTTTCATGAGAGACGATTAGCAACACTGAATGCAGAAAAACCACGATTAAATATAGTGCCTCGCCTAACGCACTTCGAGGCCTCTTTAAGATTTTTTAGCGCGGGCTGGTGTGTGTGTGTGTGTGTGTGTGTGTGTGTGTGGGGGGGGAGAGAGAAGGAGAGAGAGAGAGAGAGAGAGAGAGAGAGAGAGAAGGAGAGAGAGAGAATGTGTGTGTGTGTGCGCGCGCGTCTGAGAGAGAGAGAGAGAGGAAAAGAGAGAGAGAGAGAGAGAGAGAGAGAGAGAGAGAGAGAGAGAGAGAGAGAGAGAGAGAGAGAGAGAGAGAGAGTGTGTGTGCGCGCGCGCGTACGCTTTAAATAGCTGTCATTTTAACCTATTGGCGGCAGGTTGCTAAAGCTAGATTAGAAACCCCGTGACACTTTAAACGAAATTCAAACGAAACCAACTGCCTCTTTTCTTCATTACCCCCCAGCCCCCCACCCCCCTTTGTTTGTTTGTTTGTTTTTGGAATGAGTAAACAAATCATGTCAACGATTCTACTTCTTCTTTCTTCTTCTTCAGCGTTCCAGGATTGTTGCTCAGACATCTAGCTTCATGGTACTGATGAAGTTGGTAGTCTGCACCAGGTCCTCACATGGACAGGTCTGCCGAACACACTGTGGGGTTTGTGGGCCTGGCTGTCTCACATGGACAGTCCGCTGTGCGTGACAGACCAGAGCCATACAGGTGGGCAGATGATGATGAAGTGATGCTTAATGTCCTCAGATGTCAGTTGACATATTAGGGACGAGTTGTGACCAATGCCGAAGCACGGTTCAATAATTCTTTACGTCCACGGAAACCAGAAGGCTCGTTAGGACGGACAGCCCAGGGCGGCCACCTCGACTCTCACACAGCTCCTGAACTATGACACAGGTGGGCACGCAGTGTAAAAGAACTTATTGGTTAAGGACTTAAAAAAAGAAGTGCCTCTGGGGGAGTTTATGTTCCTTGTATTTACACGCATGTTAGGTGACAGCTACCGTAGGTCTTTGTTGTTGCGTTACGTATTTTGAGCGCTAATTGACTCCCTTGTGAGATGATTTTGTTTTGGACTTCCGTAAAAACTTTAAAAAAAAAAATCTTCTATTTTCTACAAAAGTGCTTTCACGCACTCGCTAAACGTGATCAAACGTGATGGACAGACGGGTATAATGGCCAAAGCCTTTCGAAATGTGGCATTGTTTCTGGGTGCAGAGCAACGTTGGTAAAAATCAAAGTTCGCAGCAAACGCAAATCCGCAGTGACGGACCATCCCGTGTGAAGGCCATTAGGCTGATTGCAGCATCCCCGCGTAAGCTATTCCGCCACACCTTACCTCTTGCTTTGCCGTCTACATTCTTGGTGTATTTGCGCGTGTGGGTGTGTGCATGCGCGTGCGTGCGTGCGCGCGTGCGTGTGTGTATCTGTGTGTGTTTGTGTGTGTGTGTGTGTGTGTGTGTGTGTGTGTGTGTGTGTGTGTGTGTTTGTGTGTGTATATGTGTGTGTGTGTGTGTGTGTGTGTGTGTGTGTGTGTGTGTGTGTTTGTGTGTGTGTGTGTGTGTGTGTATCTGTGTGTGTGTGTTTGTGTGTGTTATTGTGTGTGTGTGTTTGTGTGTGTGTGTGTGTGTGTGTGTGTGTGTGTGTGTGTGTGTGTGTGTGTGTGATGTAATAGATATAATGTTTAGGGGCGTTTTTGTTGTAACTCTGCTACTGATAAAAATGTTGGCATAATGTAATGCCGTGTTGCGGTTTGTGTCCGGTGTGTAGCGGTGTCTGTCGTGGGCTTTGAAGGACTGTTTGTCAGAACTACATAAGCGTCCAAGGGGTATTATGTACGGTTAGACCCACAGAAATTCTCATTATTATTATTATTATTATCACCGATATAGTCTCTGATACATATGACATTCTTCCCTCTCTTTTTTCTTTCCAGATTTATTCTAAGGTCTTCCGGACCTAAACATAATGCATCAGCTATCAATTGCTTGTTTTTACATTTCGATATTTATATATTTACTTCTCTATCCATCTATAACGCTGTGTCTTAATTGTAGGTTCACGTAACGAAGTGCGTGCTAGTGTGTGTCAACAGATTTTCTGAAATGATGAATAGCTTCGACCCCGAAAACTGATGCTGCTGTGAAGGGGTGGCGAAGTGTATGTGTGAGGGGTGGGTGTGTGGGTGTGTGGGTGGGTGGTGGTGGTGGTGGCAGGGTTGGGGCGGGGGGTTGAGGGGGCGGGGGAGAGGACTACACCTAGCGTTACACTCATCACCAGAAGGCTTCTGCCTTAAGACAGGCAACAATAGCGAGAGCCATTTGACAGTCTCATTAAGACAGGCATAGCGAGAGCCATTTGACAGTTTCATAACTGAACTGTTGGCCGTGATAAAGTCACAAGACAGTGTCCGTCACCCTTAAGAAGTAAGTAAGTAAGTAAGCAAGCAAGCAAGTAAGTAAGTAATTTGGTGTTGTATGCCCAGTCAACCATTACGGTTATCTCAGGGCGTTACACATTTTGTCGATACACAATATCTGTTAAAAATATGTGCATGTTAAAAACATATATGTATTGAGATTTTTTTTTTAAAACAGTGGTAAGAAGTGGGTACAAAAAAACAAACTGAAAAGCTTTTCTCAAGTATACATATGCTTTGTCAAGTCAATCCAGAAAACCAATCACTTCGCAAACGTAAAACAGAAATCCATGTATAAACATCAGACATCTATTTTCAGACCGTTAGTCCCTTCAATACTACCCCTGTTTAGAGAGCGCATAAGGCTAGGACATGCTGATATCGTCGACCATTCCGTCTAATTTATCGATACCAGGTTAAAGAAAAGTATAAAAAAGGAATGGATGAATATAATACAAAATTAAAAAACGTTATATAAATGCTTAATGGCAAATACCAGTGCCATATGGCAGAGAACTGCACATACCACCTACCAACTATCATCTCCTAGCTGCTCAACAGGAGTCATATCAAGAGGCCTAACTCCCAACAAAAATCTGATGGACTATCAGCATAACAATTACCAGATAAAAAGAGCAAGAGAGTTATGCAGAAAAACAGGTTTCCTGCACTCCAATAATAACTCCTTTGTACCATTTTGCGAGTGGATTTATCTCCACAAAAGTGAACTTAAAAACCTCTCTAGAATCACCTCTCAAGCTTTAAAGAATTGATAATGATTCCATTTCGTCATCTGACAGGGCAGAGTATTGGTTGGAGAGAACTAGGTTCCTCTTCGCCTTGCTCTGTCTGGAACTTTTGGCCTGGGTGGCACCTGGGGCCTGCTGGAAGGAGCGGAGCGCCATGGGGTGCGAAAACCCCTCGACGTCCACCAGGACCCCATCCACCCTTACCTTAGTAGGTGAGCGCCTCGAAGATGAATCATCTTTCGAGGCCGCGGTTTTTAAGGGACCTGCTGAACCCTTAGGTGCGCTTTTGGAGGGAGCCGCTGAACCCTTAGGTGCCATTTTGTGGGGATTGGCAGAACCCCTAGAGGCCGTTTTTGGGGGATCGGCTGAACCCCTATCTGTCTCCGAAGAACACTTAGCGGACTCGCACGGAACCCGGGCGTCGGCCAATACCGTCCTCGACTTCCCGGAGGAAGCCTGAGTGCCGGTCGATACCGATCCGGGTCCGCCAGAAGAACGCACGTTAGATTCAATCGTCCTAAGTGGACGTTCTGAAAACCCCAGGTTAATGAGGTCTGACATTCAACAGATTGAGACTCTCTTCTGGTGGAAGCGGCAGCGGCGTAGGTCTTACCTCCAGTGATCGCAGTCGGCATCTTGTCTTCAACCAACTGTCTGGCTTCCGGAAAGGATATGCGTTTCTCAACGCGGACACGTTGAATCTTCTTATCCTTCTGCCAGACCGGGCAATCTTTAGCCGATGAAGCGTGGGGACCATTGCAATTAGAGCACAGCTTGGGTCCCTCAGATTGACCTTCATGTTTATCTTTTCCACAACACGTACACTTCGCAGCAACCTTGCAACGTTGGCTCGTGTGGCCAAACTTGTTGCAGTTGAAGCAACGCATCGGGTTGGGAACAAACAAGGCCACCTTCACCTTTAGATAGAGCCGACCGTGATCTCTTTCGGGAGGTCTGGAGTGTTGAAGGTCAGAAACAGGGTGTTTGTGGGGACCTTTTCAGTATCCCTCTTCACCGTTACCCTGTGGACCTCAGCTACCCCCTGTTCCTGCAGTTCCGTCTTGATTTCCGTCTCTGTCATGCCGGACAGGTCACGGCAGCGGATGACGCCACGTGATGAGTTCAACGCTTTGTGGATGGAAACGCGTATTGGTCTATCAACAAATCGAGTGGTCTTGAGAAGACCCATCGCCTGCGATTTCCTAGCACACTCCACCAGAAAAGATCCATCCCTCAACCTTTTAATGCTTTTGAGGGTTCCGGCCACCGCCTGGAATCCCTTCTGGACAGCAAAGGGCGACACTTTACTCAGTGGGAGGTCGTCACTCGACGACTCCACGACCAGAAACCTTGGCCAGTTGTTACAAGAGTTGTAGGAGCGTTCGTTATCCGAGTCCAAATCTTGGTCGTTGTCCCGTAATCTTGTGTTTTTGTTTGTGGGTGCCATGTTATGTTTCTTAATGATTCATTACGCTTTGTCCCCACCCGCCACCGAGTCCAACAAGGGGATGCACACAAGCGGCATTCCAGCAAGTGCGCACCAGGGCTCAAAACACAATATACTCATGAGATAAAAAACCATAAAGTTTAATTCCATCTCCTGATTGACCCCGAGCCGCTGCCTTCTAATCAAAATTAGGGCAAAGCACGACCAGCCGATTGATTGGGTCGCGCCAACCCAACCACCCGTCTAGGGGAAGTCCGGGCCGAAGAAGCGTGTTGGACCCCACGGGGGACCTCAGCCACCAGGATCCCATCCTCCCCCGACACGGGATGCAGCGCACGGCAAACACGCTGGGTCTGAAGGTGACCGCAGAGAGCAAGAAGAACCATATAAAGAAGAGTTGTGTTGTAGATAAATACAGGAGAATGGCCGGTTAGGCAGAAATAAGCTGTAAGAAGGGAGCTGAAAACGGAGGTATCGTGGAGAGACTTTTTGGAATGAAATATAGTTGAAAGGGCCGGTAGACAGAAACTAGAAGTAAGAAAAGAGTGAATGGGGTGGAACAGCTTGGTTTAAACACCCCCGGCGCGAGAAGCCGGCTCCCTGGGGGCCCTTAAGAAGGTGAACCGCGCTTCGTTGGCTAACTAAAAAACACACCAACATTGTCCATTAAATAAGAACAGCTCAGACTAGAAAAAGCTTTGTCGACTAATTCTTTAAAAAAAAAAAAAAAGAGAGAGAGAAAAGAGCCGACGCTGGTAAACACAGTTCTTGCAACGCACTCCTGAGACTGGGAATGGAGCTTATGTTGAAACAGCGCTTCTAATGACGTGCTAATGAGGTGTCACTCGCTTCCAACTCGCTTCACTCGCCAGTTTCCCTTCCCACACACACACACACACACACACACACACACACACACACACACACACACACACACACACACACACTCGCTTCCCCGCCAGTTTCCCTTCATTCACACACACACACACACACACACACAACACACACACACACACACACACACACACACACTCGCTTCCGCAGTATCATTCATCAACACAGACAGACAGACAGACAGACAGACACACACACACACACACACACACACACACACACCACACACACACTGTTCCTTCGATCCAAAGTCCAATATTTGCAGCTGATGCAGTTCGACTGAAGATGGTTCCGCTCGCTCGGGAAAGCCTGCATGCGCTCCATCCCGTCTCTCCTACGCTTTGCTTTTGAAATTAGTTACACTGATGAGGATGTTGATGATGATGTGGAGCTTAATGTCCTCGGAATGGTATGTATGACGTATTAGGGACAAACTGTGACCAATGCGTGTGCATTGTTCAATGTTACTTTACGTCCACAGAAACCATAAGGCTAATGACAAGGATGTACCTCCGGTGGAGTTTATGTACTTGTATTGACTCGCATACCAGGTGCCATTCTGGGCTTTCCACATACCATTCTGGGCTTTCCACATGCCATTCTGGGCTTGGGCTTTCCACATGCCATTCTGGGCTTGGGCTTTCCACATGCCATTCTGGGCTTTCCACATGCCATTCTGGGCTTGGGCTTTCCACATACCATTCTGGGCTTTCCACATACCATTCTGGGCTTTCCACATACCATTCTAGGCTTTCCACGTACCATTCTGGGCTTTCCACATGCCATTCTGGGCTTGGGCTTTCCACATGCCATTCTGGGCTTTCCACATGGCATTCTGGGCTTGGGCTTTCCACATACCATTCTGGGCTTTCCACATGCCATTCTGGGCTTTCCACATGGCATTCTGGGCTTGGCTTTCCACATACCATTCTGGGCTTTCCACATGGCATTCTGGGCTTGGGCTTTCCACATGCCATTCTGGGCTTTCCACATGCTATTCTGGGCTTTCCACATGCCATTCTGGGCTTGGGCTTTCCACATGCCATTCTGGGCTTTCCACATGCTATTCTGGGCTTTCCACATGCCACTCTGGGCTTGGGCTTTCCACATGCCATTCTGGGCTTTCCACATACTATTCTGGGCTTTCCGTTTCCCTGTTCACTTTTTTGTAACTCCCTCATTCTGTGGCGGACAGAAAATTCGATGAAAGTAATTGTGAAGGCGAAGTGGAAGAGTACTGAAAGCACAACACAAGCAGCAAAGATGACGACGACAACAACACTACGTCAACGGCACTGGAGAATGGCGTGAACTTGTGGCTCACAGGCACCAACTTGGCTCAGCTGAAAGCGTTGTGTTATTGCACTGAAAATAAGCACAGTAGCTGACAGACGAGGCAGCGAAGAAAGAGGATTGGAGAAGTGGTTGGGTGCAGTGCAGCAAGGTTGTAGACTGTTGTTACAGGCGCGGTCCTTTGTGGGAGAGAATCTAGCTAATACTGTCTGGTCCCAGACGTTGTACGTGGCATTAGTACACTCTTTGATGGTCATCTATATAGTCCTTCCATTTTGGTACGTCTCTCTTTTTTCTCCCCCCCACCCCATTCTCCTTATGTACTTGCTGTGCGGTTCAGAAAATCCAAGGAGTGGACCCCAGGTGTGATACCGCGGACGCTGAAATCAAGGCCCACTCTGCCGGGAATCCAGAGCTATATTAACCCTTTCAGCGACTGCAGTTCTGGCGCCAGCTGTTTTTCTGACCCTGGCACCAAACGTACATTGTGTTTAAACGTCCGCAACGTCCTTATTTCTGAACCAATTCTTTTGATATTCTTTGCAGAATGAAGTAAAACGGTTTAAGTTTTATCATTGTAGTGTTGCTGTACTTCTTTCATTACCAATTCTTACAAAATAGTCCTCTGATTTTGGCACATACGTGTGTCATCGGCGGGAAGCGTGGTGGACAAAGTATTGTGACATAGGCGCCGGAAGGGTTAAGTGGAAGTGTACATTTAGTCGTATGTTCAATTGATAACAATCTTTATCGCGACGTACATAACACGTGTTCTGTTATGTGTGTAATGTTCAGCACCTTGAGCCGCAGGTAGGCGCTGTAACAAATTACATTATTATTACTATTATTAAATTTCAAGTAGCTAAGAATGAATGCTTCCTCTGGTCCCTTTCTGTTTGCTACCTCCATGCTCAGTTCAGCTTCATTTTGCCCTCAGTATTGTCAGCACAAAGACGCGGGTGTAATGGAGCGACGAGAGAGAGAGAGAGAGAGAGAGAGAGAGAGAGAGAGAGAGAGAGAGAGAGAGAGAGAGAGAGAGAATTTCACTTGTGATCTGCTGAATGGTTTTCCTCATCACGAGACTGTCACCGTTAACTGGACGTTGGACATCAATCAGCTAACTTTAATACGGTATCGTACGGATCATGCAATGCTTACACGCCAGTTTCGGTGTCTCGTACACACTCACTTGAGGAAGGGCGATCTAAGATCCCGCTATTATTATTATTATGGAGTACAGATTTCATTGTCATGCCAACATTCTTCCAAACCGGACATAGCTCACCCCAAAAAAGATAAGTGGATTAGCTCTCCATCTCATTTTTCATTGTCCTTCGCCGTTTAATTATTAAGTGTCCTTTTGTTGTTTGATAAAGGGGATTACCCCGAAAATTCGCATGTTGAGTTTTGTCCTAATAAATAGCCTGATTTTGAACCTTGGATGTCTTTGGTTCTTGTTTTAGAACGCTAGCAGTCATTCTTGTTTCATAATTTGTGACTGTGTAATTCGTCCTGATGTGACCCAGCGCGACTGATGGAATGCGAAAAATCCAGAACTTAGCAACCAACCAACTCTCTTTGAGACCCTTCTTGGGAAGAGCTAATCTTACCAGGCTCCAGCTATCTCGAACCAGCTCCCTGTTTCTGTCCGTCACTGTAGGCTGCTTCTGTCAGTTCTTTTAAATCTTCAATGAAAACCTTTCTCTTTTCAGAAACCTTTTCTTCAGTCCCATTGCCCTGATATGTGTGTGTGTGTGTGTGTGTGTGTGTGTGTGTGTGTGTGTGTGTGTGTGTGTGTGTGCATTGTGTTGTGTGTGTGGTGCATGGTGCGTGATGTGTGTGTGTGTGTGTGTGTGTGGTGTGCGTTGGTATGTATGTATGTATGTATGTTGTGTGTGTGTGTGTGTGTGTGTGTGTGTGTGTGTGTGTGTGTGTGTGTGTGTGTGTGTGTGTGTGTGTGTACGTGTGTTTGTGTGTGTGTGTGTGTGTGTGTGTGTGTGTGTGTGTGTGTGTGTGTGCGCGCGCGCGCGTGTTGTGTGCACTGAATCTTGAAAACATGTATATTAAAATTTTAAAGAATGTGTAAGCGCTTGGGGGCCTGTGCGGGTTAGGCGCTCTAAGTCCCCATTATCGTCATTAGTAAATTCCCCGGCAGAGAAAGCACTAGGAAAGAGCGCCTTTCCCCCCCACACAGCAAGACAATGTGCAAAATTTCGTCAAAACGCCTTTATCCAAGCAACGAAACAAAAGGCTGTACTGCACAAGATCAAAGAGAAAGTTGAAGCAGCTTTATGGTAAAACAACAAGTATGCGTCGAGTCCGTCTCGTTGGTGGCTGATCGGGTAATGGTGTAATTGGCAGACCTGCCTTTGGTAGTTAAAAAAAGAAGAAGAAAAAAGACACGACCTGAAACAGAAATCCGATGGTCTGAGAGCTTGTGTGGAATCAAGAAGCGTGGGCGTTAATTAGCGCTCGAAAGACGTCACATACAGACACATCAGCAGAAAGAGGTCAGAGCTAGCGTAGGCGACTACGTCTGTGGCGTCTTTGGCACTGATTACCCCCCCCCCCCCCCCCCCCCCCCTTTTTGGTTCGTTTTTTGATTCAGTTAAAACAGCCCACACCACACACACACACACACACACACACACACACACACACAACAACAACACACACAACAAAAACAACAAACAACAAAACAAACACACACTCACAAAACAACAAAAACAAAACAACAAAAAACAAACAAACAACAGCAACAACAAAAAACAATCGCAGACGGGATGATTGTGTTACTCCGCACGAAAACAGCGAATAATGCGAATGGTTTTATTGTGGGCCGGTTTAAGGTCACAGACACGTGACTATCTAGACCTCCGCAAATGAATACGTTGATGAGAAAAGAAAAATGCATTTTAACTTACTGAAATCGATTCAAGGCGACAAACACAAATATCAGTCAGATCGTGCTCATTTACAGTACTGGGCGGTGGAAAACTGCATCAAGCCATGTCATTGTTATAGTATGTTAAATATGGTACAGTGGAAAATTACACCAAGCCGTGCCATTGTCATAGTATGTTATATATGGTACAGTGGAAAATTACACCAAGCCGTGCCATTGTCATAGCATGTTATATATGGTACAGTGGAAAATTGCATCAAGCCATGTCATTGTTATAGCATGTTATATTTAGTACAGTGGAAAATTGCACCAAGCCATGTCATTGTTATAGAATGTTATATATGGTACAGTGGAAAATTGCATAAGGCAAATCATTGTTATAGAATGTTATATTTAGTACAATTTCATGACGAACCGAACACTTGCAGTAAAAGGACACGCGCGCGCGCGCGCACACTCCCACACCCACACACCCACATGCATAGACAGACAGACAGACAGACAGACACACAAACACACACGCCACCAAACCAGCCTCTACCCCCCACTCCCAACCCCTTCCCCGCTCCTCCTTCCCCAAAAGTTCAATGTAGACAACGACGGAATAAAAACCGAGGGGGGAAAATGACCGGTCATAAAGGTCCCACCAAGTCTGAAAGGCCACCGACGCAGGCGGAGCCGAACGGATGTATATTTGTCAGCGGACCGGAGACGGAAGACCCGTCCCTAATAAGCCTTATGGTTTCTGTGGACGTTAAGCACCATGTTTACTTAGACGGAAGATTGTAGCCCTGACCGAAGGAGGTGGGCCGGGAAGGGAGACCTTCGGGACACAATCGAGACGTCAACGCTATTTTCCCTCCAGGGACTGGCAGAAGAGACACGAATGCTGCCGTGAACGCTGGCCAGCTGGAAAAACGACCGGTCGTTGGCGTTTCCAGTAAATTAGCCTCAGCAAATGGGTTCTGTTGGTAAGGGGCGACGCCAACACTCAGACACAAATAGGCTGAGGTGCGTAGGCATAATTTATTATATGTTTATATTTCGAACCCCTTACCCATCTGCTCCTCCCTTTCTCATTTCTTCGTCTTCAGTATATCCGAAGCGTTTATCATTTTATCATTAAAAAGTATTCTAGAGGAGACTGCATTTGTTTATTTGATATACATATATATAAAAATTGAAATGTAGGGAAAAAAACAACAACCCCCAAACAAGCAAGCAGTTATTTCGTAGAGACAAAACCAAGCCCAGGAAAATGACGACGTGCACCTTCGTCATTTTTATGGCATCAAGTCCCCCCCCCCCCCTCCCCCATAACTCCATTTTTGTTACTTAAAAAACCAAAAGGTGTTCATCAGTACTCTAAAGCGTCACATGAACACAGTAACAAAGAGCTGGATCACATACAGTAACTCTCATCTGGCATGCGAATGAATTCAAGGTACACAATCTCCGCCAATGGCACATCCTTAGAAAAGGACCCACCCCCATTCGACCGTTCTCCCCCTCCCCCCCCCCCCCCACACACACACACACTCCCCGCAGTACGCATAACTTCTACTGAGTTAGGGCACATTCGGCAATACAGGTGTGTACAGCAATAATAATAACGAGAGAGATATACGCATACCTTCGACTAAGTTAGGGCACACTCCGCAATACAGGTGTGTACAGCAGTAATAAAGAGAGAGATATACACATACCTTCTACTAAGTTAGGGCACACTCGGCAATACAGGTGTGTACAGCAATAATAAAGAGAGAGACATGACAAACGTAATAACATAAAAAGCAATAAAATCCCCCTGTTCGTAAAAAAACAGCAATTTCCGGCAAGACGCGCAGAACCGGAAGTGGATGAACCGAAAACACACCGGCCCTTTGACTTTTTTTAAATGGCCAGAAATGATCAGTATATCGCTCGATGGCCACAGGAGAAAAAGGACCAGTAAGAACTCACACGGCCAGCGTGACACGCAACAATATCAGCGACCTGGGGCAACACGATGGCGTCAAAGTCGGGCGTGAGGAAGCAGCCATGATGGGAATTAAATTATCACGACTCACTAATGCTTCCGACAGCCTTTCCTCTCTCGGAGACAGCAACGAGTCCGCCTAGGTCTTCACCTCCGTGGGACGATCGTCGACATCAAAGGGACGGTATTCAGCCCACGCCGTTTCGGAACTTCCGCCCTTATTTTTCAATGGGAAATTTTGGTGCAGTAAAACCCAAAAAAAGCTGTGTAGCATCTTGTCCTTCGTAGAGTACATGCAGAGGCGTGCACAGAGCGGATTAGCATCTCTAGCCCCCCAATCCCACCCACCCCACCACTCCCCAACAGTCCCCCCACACTCCCAACATAGCATCTATAACCCGCCACGCCCCGCGCCCTCGACTTAGTATTTATAGCTTCCCCATTTTCCAGTCACCCACGCCACACGTCCCCGACTCAACATCAATAATCGCCCCCCCTCCCCCTCCCCACGCCCACAACATAGCACTATTACCCCCCCACCCCCCACCCACCCCAAACAATCTGCCACGCCCCGCGCCCTCGATTTAGTATCTAAAGCCTCCCCACTACAAAGCCATCCCCGCCAACCGCACCCGACTCAGAATCTATACCCCCCCCCCCCCAGCCATCTCCCCACGCCCCGCATCCTTGGCCTAGTATCTATATATGATCCCTCCAACCCCCCCCCTCCCCAAACCAATCTCCCCATGCCTTGTGTTTATTTATGGTAGGTAGGTAGGTAGTGTTGCTTAATGTCCTCAGATGTCAGTTGACATATTAGGGACAAGCTGAGACCGATGCCGAAGCATGGTTCAATATAACTTTACGTCCACGGAAACCAGAAGGCTCGTTAGGACGGACAGCCCAGGACGGCCACCTCGACTCTCACACAGCTCCTGAACTATGTGTGTTTATATATATATATATATATATATATATATATATATATATATATATATATATATATATATATACATATATTTTTTAAACACAGTTCTGTTTTGGAGCTTTCTTCTTCTTGGGAGCTAGAAAGCAAAGCTACATGCACACACTACATTCCTTATAAACAATCGCCCTGATATAACCGCACTGGTTGATTGGGCGTAAAACACCAACTTACCTACTTACTCCTTATAAACAAGTTCAGAAGTACTAATGAAATGTTACCACAGCACTTGACACGTTAGACAAGAACAGGCGCTGGCGCACGAATCAAAGCTGTGCTGTGAAAAACTAAGAGGCCCCGCCTCGTCTTGTGTGCACAGACGTCCCACCCTCCTGCTTCCTCAGCCTGCCCCTTGCTGCCGACACCGAGCAGACGGAGAAACGCAGCCCTGCGGCTCCAGGGTAAACGGAGTGTATAAGTATAATACACACCTTGGCCCTAACGCCAGTAACCGGCGTCACGTCGTTACGAGGACCCGGATTGAGGGGCGAGGAGGTCTAATGATTTCACAGCCTGTCTTCCCCGCCCGCCCCTGCTGCCCCGGCTGTTATAAAAATTGTATTTATAATCTTTGCTGTTAGTCGGCAAAGGCCGCTCTTAACCCTTTCACGGCCACGCTTATCGACTTATAGGAGTGCCAAATCTGAAATCATTACGGCTTTTTTTGCCCGTTCGCATGAACACGCGAAAGGATTTCTATCAAAATGCACAGTATTGAAAGTAGATTTGTTACAGGATCATAAAATACACTGTTTGATGGCGCGTATGTGTGCACTTTTCAGCCCGGAAATTTTACAGGCTGGGGCAGTGAAGGGGTTAATATATCTTCGCAGACTTGCCGAAGGACCACTTGACGAACATGTCTTCGGTCACTTCGGTTTGTTCAACTACAACGGTGGGACATTCGTGCTCATCAGATCTTAATTCGGACATCTGTCGCAGAAACACGTCCTCTTTTTTGAGTCTCTTCTTGTAATTGTCCATTACAATGGATCCGGCAATCGGATGCTGGATTTAGCTTGTTGTAGTTATACACCTTTCCGACAGATCAACGGCAGAGTTTCGGCGGCAACCAATAAGTCAGCAACATCTTAGAGCAATACGGGTCCGTTTCGCATGCAAGTTAAACTGTTTATCTATGATATTCTTTTCTTCTTCCTTAAAAAAAGAAAGAAAAAAAAGAGACTTTTTACACGACTGATATTAGCCATGAGACTGAGCGGGTTGAGATCACATTTTACTGGACTTATAGCCGAAATGAAATAAACCCTGTGACTCCGAACTACAGAAAATGTTATGTATTCGGGCGCATCTTTGTCTAATGCACAGACCTGTACAAACTCGGTCTGATCTAAACACTCATGCCACCAGGCAAATTTAGCACATAATAAGCACACATAGCCGAAAAATGAATGACAGACTGACATTAGCAAGAACGACCGAAGAAGAAGACGGAGGGGAGGAGGAGGAGGAGAAGGGGAGCAGATTTGTTGATAATTCCGCAGCAGCAAGCAACCGTTGACAGCATGTCAAACGTGAATTTCACAAACGCTGGAGATTTGTAGCAGAAAAAAGAAAGAAAGGAAAAAGGTCGCACGTGCTGAGGATGAAAACGGGGGATAATGAGACCGAGATTTTCCCTTTCTGTACTCGGAGTACTGGCCCCTGAGTGACAAGGTTTGTGTGATTTAGCCAGACTGGTCTACCGGCCTGTGAGCACCCACCTCAAAAAAACACAAAAAAAGTACACTTACAGAGTGCGACTTTGAACCGATTGCTTATTACCATTTGCGTGACCGTCACTGTGAATGTCCACTTGTATTGGGCGATTCAGCGAAGCTGGTTTGCTAGAGTGAATGCGCTTTGTAATCTTTCGTGCAAGAAGTCGCGAGAGGTCGCAGCGCACTTCCGGGCCGATTTCTGAGTAGGCGTTGCTTCACGCTGTGTATAACAGTGGAAGTTGAACCTAGAATCGCGAAGCAGTACAAATGCCAATACTGTTGCAGTTGCAAAAATTACCGTGGAAAGGGGATGGAGGGTGGAAAAAAAGTGTTTTGCGTCGTTTTTTGCTGACCAGAAGATCGCGAGTTCGTAGAAGAAATGCGTTTTGGGGCATCCTATAGCACGAGCAACAAGTTATTGCTTATTGCCAGACACATTCTGACTACGGGCCTCCAAAAATTCCTTTAAAGTTGGCAGTGTAAAATTCGCAAATTCAGTCACCGCCTTTCATTGTGAAGAAAGTACGCACCGGAAGTAAAAGCAGCCAAGGGACTTAAGCGATGCCGGGCAAAAGTCAAGGGATTTAACAACCCCGCCTGAATCGCCCAATAGCGCGGTTTCGCTCCATGTAAACAGCCACATGCTCGTTGCCCTTGGCGACGATAATGAAGAAAGGGAGGGGGAGGGAATGAGGGGAGGGAACTGTGACTGAGGGGAGAGAATGAGGGGAGGGAATGAGGGGAGGGAACTGTAACCGAGGGGAAAGAATGAGGGGAGGGAAATGTGACTGAGGGGAGAGAATGAGGGGAGGGAATGAGGGGAGGGAACTGTGACCGAGGGGAGAGAATGAGGGGAGGGAACTGTGAGGGGAGAGAATGAGGGGAAGGAATTGTGACCTAGGGGAGAGAATGAGGGGAGGGAACTGTGACTGAGGAAAAAAGGACGCGGAAGGGACAGCGGGAAAAGAGATCCGGTGAGTGATTGGAGAGGAGGAGGCCGATGGGTGACGCCATTTCTTCTGCCTTTTGGAGCGTGCCTGACAACCTGTTCCAGAGGGTTGGCGCAGCACTGCGCAACGACCTTGCGCCTGAGTGCTTTTTGTTTGGGTTCTCGCCGAATCCAGAGATGGCAAGTCTGCACTGGGAGGAGGAGCGGAGAGAACGAGGCGGACACAAGGCGAACACAAGTTTCTGTAGATACCGTGGCGTAGTTTCATGCACGCGCTGGTTTGTTAGAGAGCGGACCCTGTATTCGATCCGTTTAGCGATAATTCGATCCGTTTGGAGACGGCCAACCAAGGCAGAGACCGCAATTCTCGAGAATTAGTTCTGGTCACAATACGATCGCAAGATCGTTTCAACGATTCCATTCGTTCTTTCAGTACAGACGGAGTGAGAAGTTTGGCCGATACGTTGAACTAGCCAAGCATTCGACCATGATGATGAGGATGATGATGTGGGGTTTAATGTCCTTAGATGTCGGGCTGACTTATTAGGACAAGCATTCGACCAATCAGATCGCAGACGGATGGGGCTCATTTTACAGGGCAATATGCAGGGCAATACTTCACCTGGTACAACAGGCTGTAAATTAGTAATCATGCTACCCATCTTAATGCAGGAGTCATTCTGGTGGTGACAGTGTAGCGATGGGTACATAATCTCCCCCCCTCACGACCCTAATAAGCCTTATGGTTTCTGTGGACGTTAAGCATCATGTTTACTTACTTATTTACAGTCACATGCGACAAGACCGCGGTGAGTCTGCTCGAGAGCAGAGAATAGCGCTAAATAAAAGCGATCAACAACAAATTAGCTGCCACTACTAGATAGAGGAAAGATCGATTCACGGTTGGTATTTAACGCCTGATCGACAGCGAAGGTCATAACAGGGCGAAACAAAAATCATCAAATCACAAGTTTGATTCACTGTTCACATCATGCATCACTTTACATTTGAAGAGGGTTGGAGGGAAAATGAAGTGGAGTGAACTGACAAGGCAGGAATTAGACAGAATACCTGGAAGCATGCAAATCGATGATTAATTATTCTGACCTATTCGTTGCTTGAAAGAGAGAACCATTGATTTAGAGAGAGAGAGAGAGAGAGAGAGAGAGAGAGAGAGAGAGAGAGAGAGAGAGAGAGAGAGAGAGAGAGAGAGAGAGAGAGAGAACGAGCGAGCGAGCGTGTGTGCATGCGCGTGTGCGTGCGTGCGTGCGTGCGTGCCTGTATCAGTATGGGTATGAATGCGCGCGCACGCGCGCGATTGTCTTCTAAGCTGAGGGGACCTTAATTTCTGCACCAGCGGTCGCCCGCGACGGGTTGCCAGACAATGGAGAGAGGTGTTTACGACGTGAGTGGGTGTACGTACACCCCACCGATCGGCAGTGAAGCACACCACGGGTTCCCCAGTCTCTGCCAGCGGTTCCGGCACGCCTAACCGTCTGCAACGGTTCCTGGCCTCATCAGCTCTGCAATCGCAAGGCTGGCGTCCACTTACACCGTACATGTTCTATGCATTACGCTCCGCTATCGCAGTCTATGTTGCAGTGCGTGCATCTGATTACGTACGTATCATCTGGTGAAGGAGGGGAGAGGGGGGAGGAGGGAGGGAGTGGGCTGGGGACAGGAGGGAGGGAGTGGGTGGGTAGGGGACAGGCGGGAGGGAGTAGGCTGGGGACAGGCGGGAGGGAGTGGTGGGGGACAGGAGGGAGTGAGTGGGTGGGGGACAGGAGGGAGTGAGTGGGTGGGTGGGGGACAGGAGGGAGTGGGTGGCTGGGGGACAGCAGGGAGGGAGTGGGTGGGGGACAGGAGGGAGTGAGTGGGTGGGTGGAGGACAGGAGGGAGTAGGTGGGTGGGGGACAGGAGGGAGGGAGTGGGTGGGGGACAGGAGTGAGTGAGTGGGTTGGCGACGGTGGGGGTGGGGGGGAGGGCGGGCGTATTGAATAGGAGTGTTGTGACCCTTTAAAGAAAAACGCACGAATCGTAAAATAGGGGTAAAATATGATTTCCCCACCCCTTTCAGAAGCGTAGGAATCTTCCAACGTAACGTAAAGTTGTCTTCTGGTGTGATATTTTGCAGTAATCTCCCTTGCAAACTACCGTATTTTGCATTTTGGCGAATTTCTGACACATGTTAAAGAAACAGGGACAGCAG
>JABMCL010002046.1:350000-380000 GCA_018857735.1 Alviniconcha marisindica | reverse complement strand
GTGTGTGTGTGGTGTGTGGTGTGTGCGTTCGCGTGCGTGCGTGCGTCCCTGCGTGGGTGCGTGCGTGCGTGTATGTGTGTGTGTGTGTGTGTGTGTGTGTGTGTGTGTGTGTGCGTGCGTGCGTGTGAACGCGTGTGTGTGTGTGCGGGTTATAGCGCAAATATTAGTCAAACGTTACAACAGATGTCTGTTATAAAAAGCAGAAGATGAAGAAGAAGAAGAAAAGAAAGACGAGTCGAGCAAAACAAACAAACAAACAAACAAACAAACAAAAAACCACACACACACACACATTCACTCACAAACATACACAACAAACACACTCGCACACAGTATTACACACACACACACACACACACACACACACACACACACACACACACACACACACACACACACACAGAGGTCCACACGAGGAGACGTCAGATAGTTAGTGGGCTGCCATCGGAAGCCGAGACCATAGTGACCATAAGTCACTTCGGTGGTGTTCAGTAGTGCCTGTTCCGATTGAACACATGCAGGACATCACCTACTGACGACAGTGTTGGCTAAGTCGCGGTGTCAGACTGAGTGAGCGTCCCCCCACAGAGAGCAGACCGCCGCTACGTCCCTTCCACCAATCCTCCTATGTGGACTCTCTGACGCTGAGGGCTTTGACCAGACCTGCCTCAGGCAAGGCAGGAGGGAGGAACACCGAGACTGAGGCCACCACGACAGCGTGGCATGACGGGCTACAGAAGCTGAGACTTAAAAAAAGAAGAAAAAAGTATGCAGTGATCGACGAGGATGAGGATGATAACTGATGATGCTATGGAGGTCCATTTCAGTTTGAGACTACTTGCAGTGTTGGTCAAGTAATTAGAGCAACATTCTCAAAGACGCATCCGTGAAATGGATGAAGCTCGGCTGTGTGGTTCCAGCCTTCCCAATGGGCCCATAGCACTCCCAGTTCTGGGTGGGAGAAGCCGGCCAGCACATGACTCTGATGGGATTCGAACCCAAGACCTTCGGGCCCGCAGTCCGACGCGCTAACCACTACGCCACAGGGGCCGGTGCGACTCAGGTCTTTGTTGTTGTTACGTATTTCGAGCGCTAATTAACTCCCTTGTGTGCTGATTCTGCACGAGCGCTCTGGGCCTCTGAGCGCTCTGGGATTTAAAGTCCCAACGTGTGAGCCTGCTTTCTTAATGTGGATAGCGTTGATCTTAAACTTTTACTCCGTGGTACGACCGAAGGAGGCTGCGAGACGTGTGGCGAATGCCCAGGGAAACACTGCACGCTTCGTATCGACAACACGAATAACTTGTTCACCCGACATACTTCCGTAGGTGAGATCCAAAGGACGCCAGAGAATCCACTGAGTTAACAGTTTAACAGACAACAGTGAAATGTCATGAAGTTCCAATGAAAATGAGCCTCAAAACTGAAGAAAAATACTTCAAGATGCAAACACATATAAGGTTGAAAATAATGCTATTTATTAGGACAAAACACAACATGCGAATTTTCGGGGTAATCCCCTTTATCAAGCTACAAAACGACACTTAAACAACAATTAAACGGTGAAAAACGATGAAAAATGAGATGGAGAGCTTATCTTTTGGGGGGTGAGCTATGTCACTTCAAGATGCATTCGGAACACGCAGGGAATGCTGGGACCGTGAATGTAGGCGCCATTTAAAGCACCCCAGTGCAGTTAATACACTCCCATGTTCAAGTTCAATGTTGCATAACGTCCAGAGACCATAAGGACCAATAAGGACGGGGAGCCCAGGACGGGCACCTTACTTTCACACAGCTCCTGAGCTATCACACTCTAATAAGTAAGTAAACATGATACTTAACGTCCACAGAAATCATAAGGCTTATTAAAGACGGGGAGAAGGTGGGGGAAGGGGGTGTGGAGGTGGGGGGTGGGGGTGGGGTGAGGAGATTATGTACCTATCGCTACACTGTCACCACCAGAAAGACTCCTGCATTAAGATGGGCAGTGATGAGAGCCATTTTAATGTTTCATAATTGTGAGTGACAAAGTCATAAGACAGTGTCCACAGATCACAACTTTTGAAGAGAAAGGAGAGCTGAAGCAGATTCGAACCGAAGTCCCTCTGCTTACCAGCCTAACGCCTTACCGCTAGGCCAAACCGGCTCACACTCTCCCATGGACTGGGAGGTGTTTTTATACTGTACACAGCAAGCTTACAGCTCGTAGGGAAATCTCTCTCTCTCTCTCTCTCCTCTCTCTCCTCTCTCTCTCTCTCTCTCTATATATATATATATATACTCACAAATCAAGAAGTATCTGCGAAATATGTACAAATCAAACACCGGCCACGTTAATACAACGCCAAGATTGGACACTTGGGTGAAAAGCGTTGGCTATGTCAGTCTCTGAAACCTTGCATGGAAGCACGAGTTACCCAAAACAAACAAACAAACAAAAACAAAAAACAAAAAATCACAAGGACAATTTAATGCCAAATCAGCAAACGAGCTGTTGGTGATGCTGCTGTTGTGTGGGCTGAAGAGGGTACAAGTGCCTGCAGGCACAACTCCACAGGACGTGAGACCATCGATCGCCCTGAGGAGAAAAGGGTGTGCAGAGAGGAAGCGCTCGACGATCTTCCTCGAAAACGACTTGAAAGGGCCACATCGTCAATCAGACGAACATTGGAACTGTTTCAAATTCAACGTTGGGGAAAACTTCCGAGAGACGGGGTGGCGGAGCGCATATTGGCTTTTCCGAGCGCATAGACTCCATCCTGAACTGAATCAGTCAGACACACAAACGACCAAACAACAACAACAACAACACACACACACACACACACACACACACACACACACACACACACACACACACACACAACACACACACACAAAACCCGTTAATTTAATCAGACAATACAAAATATAAGCCCATTTTTCAAAGCCCCACCTCTAACTGTGTTTTGTGGCTTTGAAAAAAACTAGGGCTTACCCCGAAAAAATCGCACGGGTTTGATATTGTCCTGTTACAATTAGCGTTTCTTTTTAAGCGTTTAGGATCTGGTTTTAGAACGCTAGCAGTCATCCTTGCTTCTCTCTCTCTCTCTCTCTCTCTCCCCCCCCCCTCTCTCCCTCTGTGAACTGAAGTGAAGAGGGTGACGCGGAAGTCGGCCCTCACTGGGTGTGTATATAGGATGGGCCAGGCGAGGGCGGGAAGAGGGACCAGCCGGCGCGTGCAAATGGGCGCGTGGGCAAAGGAGCAGTTCGTGTCGTAGGGGGTATGGGTTTGGATCTGGACTAACGAGAGGAACGACTGAGGGGGTGGGGAATCAGAGTGTGGGGCATAAAGGGCATGTGTAGTACGTGCTGTCGAGGAACCGACTGACCGTATAAAGTGCAAGTTCTAGCTGCAGGCCTTTCCAATTCCGCGCGGCCATTAATTTCAGTCGCACCGATGGTCTGTGGAGTGACCTGTACTAGTCGACAGCTAACCGAGCCTGAACTAAGATCAACTGCCGTGTCCGCAGGCGTTACACAAAACGCGCGCGCGCGCGCGCGCGCTGTGTGTGTGTGTGTGTGTGTGTGTGTGTGCGCGCGCGAGCGCGTGTATGTGTGTAAAGGTGTGTAAGTGTGCGTGTATGTGGGCGTTTACGCGAGCGTGCGTGCGTGCGTGCATGTGTGTGCGTGTGTGTGTGTGTGTGTGTGTGTGTGAAAACACCCACAATGTTCTGTCACTATAACTCCTGTATACTCGTACCCCGGACGAAAAACAAGATCTAATGAACTCTGCGAAAACAGGAAAAACGAAAACAACAACAAACAAAAAACAGACGTGAGCAAGATGAAAACACACGAAAGGTTAAAAAACTAAACAAAACGAAACACTTATTTTAATTAGACAACACAAAACAGGCGCCAATTTTCAGTGAAAACAGCCTTTTCAAGCAAGAACTACTCGCAATAGTTGCCATTGTGAAACGCTTGGGACTCATCTGGAGATGAGGCGCTCGACAAGAGTTGATAAAAACGATAAATACAAAGAGCACACCAACAAACGATGGATGGATCGAAATTTGATCTACTTAGCTTGCAGAAACACCCCTCCGCCAACCACAGGCTATAATGCAGATCTAGTTGCATTCATCATTTGCTAGTGAATAATCTGTCTGCTGCTTCAGTCAAAAGTTTTTGAATAATCTGTCTGCTGCTTCAGTCAAAAGTTTTTGTTGTTGTTGTTGTCACGTGTGTCTGTGTCTAAGTCAAAGAAAGAAAACTAAACTAAAACAAAAACACTCAGACACAGACACACAGACACATGACAGACAGACAGACAGACAGACAGACACACCACACACACACACACACACACACACCAAAAACACAACAAAAAACACTTACAAACGATCAGACAAACAAACCCAAGCAAAAGAATCTCGAAAATAGAAATAAGCAGACAAAACGTAAGATGCCTGTCCCTATTTTTTAAGTACAGCACCGGGCAAAACGGAAACAACAAATGGACGGCCACCCCCGGACCCACTGCCCAACATCATCTCCATTAGCATGTCCCTTCCCATTGGTGAACTTCACGGAACCTGCAGAACTCCTTTTTTAGCTGCTCTGTGTGTGTGTGTGTGTGTGTGTGTGTGTGTGTGTGTGTGTGTGTGGTGTGTGTGCGCGCGTGCGTGCGCGCGCATGTGTGTGTGATGTATGCAGTGTGTGTGCCATGTGTGTAGTGTGCGTGCGTGCGCGCGCATGTGTGTGTGTGTGTGTGTGTGTGTGTGTGTGTGTGTGTGTGTGTGTGTGTGTGTGTGTGTGTGTGTGGTTGGGTGTCGGTGTGTAATCATAATATTGTGGGCGATTCAGTGTGAAATGCTTTATTGCTGATGTATACATTTACAGTACTTGTGCTTTTTTGATTGTCATGCTGATATTGATGTATGCATTGATAGTGCTGGTGCTTTTTTTCTTTTCTTTCTTGATTGTCAAGTGGATGTTGATGTTGATAATGTAGAGCGCCGCGAGCACAAACGTAAATGTTTACGTTGTACAGCGCTATATAAGAGTTATTATTATTATTATTATTTCCCCTGAACACCGCCGCAGTCGGATGCGCGCGCGCGCCAACTTGATCATTATTTCCGGCTTACTACGAATCGAGGCTTGTGGCAGATTATGACACTACTTACAGGGTCTGCGGTGAGACTCTGTGACCGGCTGGCACTTAATCAAGGGTTTGCGGTACGGATTAGTGCACACCGGCAACGGCTGATGACAGTCTGTGACGTCTTGAGGAGGTGGTAATCAAATGAACGGCCAGCGCGTTGCAGATCTGTGATCTGTGATCAGTGATCGCCGGCGCGGCTCTGATTGGCCTGACGTGAGCCGGTTTGGCCTAGCGGTAAGGCGTTAGGCTGGTAAACAGAGGAACCTCGGTTCGAATCCGCTTCGGCTCTCCTTTCTCTTCAAAAGTTGTGGTCTGTGGACACTGTCTTTTGATTTTGTCCTTTACAATTAATGAAACATTCAAACGGCTCTCATCGCTGCCCATCTTAATGCAGGAGTCGTTCTGGTGGTGACTGTATAGCGATAGGTATATATCATCTCTCTCTCCCCCCCCCCCTCCCATCATGGTTCAGGAGCTGTGTGAGAGTCGAGGTGGCCGTCCTGGACTGTCCGTCCTAACGAGCCTTCTGGTTTCCGTGGACGTAAGAATTATTGCACCGTGCTTCGGCATTGGTCACAACTTGTCCCTAATATGTCAACTGACATCTGAGGACATAAAGCATCACTTCATCAACCCCCCCACCCCACTTTTCATAGCCCCACCCCCTTCCCCCCTCTAATAAGCCTTATGGTTTCTGTGGACGTTAAGCACCACGTTTACTTACTTATCGGCCTGATTCGTCCTTTGGCCCGGCAGCGAGGCGGGGTGGGCCCAGAGATCTAAATGTAACACCCGGTCTTCTCTGCGTCCCCCTCGGTGTGTGCGTGGACCAACGACACCTACGACTGGACGCACACGAACCCACCACCACCATCAGGCACTCACCACCAGTACGTAGTAGCGGGGGCGTTCGTCAGAAAGACTAAAATAGCCAGAACGGGTGGAGACCGACAGACAGGGAGAGAGATTGGTGGGCGGGGGCGGTGGGAAGACAAACTTAATGACTAAAATAGCAAGAACGGGGGATGCTAATCAGAGAGAGAGAGAGAGAGAGAGAGAGAGAGAGAGAGAGAGAGAGAGAGAGAGAGAGAGAGAGACTCACATTTTGACGGTTTATTGTTGCAGACGATAATCCATAACAATGGGGCTGAGCTGATTAATTCAAAACCGTTTTGTGCAATTGGGAGGAGAGAGAGAGAGAGAGAGAGAGAGAGAGAGAGGAGAGAGAGAGAGAGAGAGAGAGAGAGAGAGAGATTCAGCGTCAGTAATCCATGACGGTTTTCCGTTAACCGAATGCATTCTCGAACACGAAGATAAGGACAAAGACGACTGGACGACCTACTGGAGGAGATGGTGGAAATTTGTCGACAGAGGCAGTGAGAAATGAAGTTGAATGGGATTCTCGGAGCTTTCTGTGCCGTCGGGTTCACAACACTGATCTTCAAGTTGGATGGCCTCCCTTGCTTCGACTTCAGAGAACCAAGTTACTGTCATGTTTGAGAAATGAGGCTTTAACAGATCCGGCTATCTGATCTGATCTGATCTGTTATTAATCATTAACTGGACAAAATAATCAGATTTTTGCACGAAACCGAACAAACACATAATTATGCACCTTTTACGTGGGCATTGAGCTAAACTGTATTTGTAATCTGCAGCTTCTACCTGTTTTGTCGGTCGCCTGTTACCGCGCAAACAGGGTAAAATATTTACAACGATACAAGGATATTTATTTGCCAGTGACATTAAAATATGCACAGGAATTTGTCTTGGTGACGTTCCATTCATACAGTGCAATAACAAATGGACAAAGCATTACAATTAGTCATGCATAAAAGTTGGAAATAAATACAATTTTAATTCATCACTGTAATACTCTCATTCAGGCACTGTAAGCTATCACACACAAACACTCACGCACGCACGCACACACGCGTGCACTTAAAAAGGCAAGAAAAAACAAAAGAAATAAATCACTAATTGCGAGATATGGCAACGAAGAAAAAAGAAAAGAAAAAAAACGGCGTCATCAGCGAACGACACAAGCCCGCCATAACACTAATAACATTACGAATTCTGTTACCCGGCCTATGGAGTTAGGTCAATTCATTCAAGTCTGGCGCAGCGACAGGTTTAACACTGCGAGAGGATTTCTTTTAGTCCCCCGTTCTGCCTTGTTCATTTCCAAGGGATTCTCACTTTGCCGTCCAGTTTCTGTAATATGTAGCGTGTCTCTGACCCTTTAGAAGGGCAGTTATGGAAAGCCGGGGTTTTCCCTTCTTTCTGGAATTGTCGTAAAAAGTCTTCAGACCATTCGCAGAACTAATCGTTCATGATAAGACGAAGAAATAGGTAGGGAGAAAATGGGGCACGGAAATTCTCAAGTGGGTTGCGGGAGTGTGAGGGGAGGGGGAGAGGGGTGGGGAGGGAGACAGGGAGCAATTGAAGGGGTGGGGTTGGGGGGGGGGGGGGAGAGAGAGAGAGAGAGAGAGAGAGAGAGAGAGAGAGAGAGAGAGAGAGGAGAGAGAGAGAGAGAGAGAGAGAGAGAATGTGCCTCTATGAAGGGATGTTGCGAAACAAACGACAACAGAGAGAGAGAGAGAGAGAGAGAGAGAGAGAGAGAAGAGAGAGAGAGAGAGAGAGAGAGAGAGGAGACTATGTGCCTCTATGAAGGGATGTTGCGAAACTAACCGACAAACAGAGAGAGAGAGAGAGAGAGAGAGAGAGAGAGAGAGAGAGAGAGAGAGAGAGAGAGAGAGAGAGAGAGAGAGAGAGAGAGAGAGAGAGAGAGAGAGAGAGAGAGAGAATGTGCCACCATGAAGGTTGTTCAGAAACTAACCGACAAACAAAATTCCAATAGAAAAATGTCCGCTTGATTACCCAATAAAGCTCAGAAAGGTGTGTGTTTTCCGGCTCACAGTCATCCGAGTACCTGCCGATGTGAAACACACCCATTTGCCACACAAATCTGTGGAGGTGGTAAAAACAACAACAACAACAACAAAACACCCATCGCCAATCCTCCACAGACCACAATTCACCCACCGTTGTTTGGTTCAAAGAAGAATCGGTTTTTATTCCAGTACAAAATAAAGAGACAATGAAAACCATGGGCTCACCAACAAGCTGGTGGCTTATACGCGGCGAGCTCATTTACACACAGCCCAAAAGGAAACACAAATGTATGGCGGACCGTTTTTGCACCAAGACCAACGCCACCAAACTGTAAAACTCACATCGATCCTACTCTAGAAACGTGTGCTGTTACTGAATCGTTTACAGAACTACCTCCCACAGCTAAATCCCCAGGTTCCTAATACTGGCAAAATTCCGCCTTCAAGCCAAGAATGCAGACTCTTTGTCTGCGTGATTACGGCGGTGACGACCAGCGCCGGAGAAAATGAATTTTTGCCGCCATTTGCATGAGCGATAGTCACAATGCTGTTTGCATAATTCGATTTACATAACGAGAGTGTGGGGTTACGAAGAAAGACCTAGCTGCAACCTGCAGACAAACAGCTAGGGCACGACCTGGTAGATGGCAAAGAGCGAGGGGTGTGGAGGGTGGGAGGTGGGTGGTGGGGTGGGTGGGAGGGTGGTCCTGAAGAGGCAGGGGTAGAATTCTAGCATTCGTGATGTACATTGGTGGCTTCTGCTAGCCTCTTGTGAGTTTTGAGTCTTGCCTTTTGTTTAAGATCGTTAACGCACACATGCTTAACATAATTACGTAAAAAAATAATTGCCTTGATCTCTGTTATAAACAGTGGCTAACTTAATGTACAACTATACCAGTATCACTTCCAATTCTGAGAGATTCCGAATTGTACCTTCAAAATGAATGGCGCAAAACAATGGCGCAGTTTTTTTCTTTTCTTTTTCTTTGTTTTGTTTTTGATGACGAGAGATGTCCTGAAGAGGTAGGGGGAGACTCTTCAATGCTGTGAGTCTGTCGTGTTAAAATAGTACTCTACTGTTTATCCTATTTCTTACTGTGCACTGTAAGACAAATTTCCTTGTAAACTTGTCCTGGGATAATAAAATATTCTGATTATGATGTCCGCTGCCATCAAATGAGACAAATTACAATCACTTGACCACTGGAATGGGCTGAAAGCATCGCGGCACAGTACTAGTCAACACAGCACCCCATGGTGGTCAAATCGAAAGCTTACTGGGAAGGAAATTAAGGGAGACGGGCCTTGACTCAGTGCGGAACCCTACAGTGGCGGACTGTCCACAGATAAGTCATCATATTTTCTGTATGGAAATCTGTCGGAGATATTGGGCGATAACAGGCTTTGCCTCCCATGTGCCGGTTTTGCGGAGAGCGTGGCTTGTGGAACTCTCTCGTGTTCCTCTTCTTCTTCTTCCACATAGTGTCCATCTTCAATACTGTGAAGACTGACATTTTTAGTGCATGCTGGGTTAGTTTGGTGTTCCCATAATCCACCAAACTCGGTCACGAACCTCAGGATCTTTAACGAGCGTAAGCGATCTTTCTGCATGCGTATTCACACGAAGGACCTCGGTTTATATTCATCCGAAGGACCTCAGATTCTGTGTAGACTCTACAGACTCCGGAGAAACCTCGGGGCGGCCGCAAAGCCTTGCACGTAACGGTCACCCATCCATGTGGTGACCACGCCTGACCGTGCTTAACTTAGGCTTTCGAGAGCGAGTGCTCTTGCTCCTCGTCAATGACTCTGTATTCGTGTATTACTGTGTATCGAGGCAGTGAATGAGACACAGGCGTGCTTGTGACTTGATCAGCAGTGCTCTAACTTTGCACTGCACAGGTCTCGGGGAATCAATCTGTTTGCAAGTATTTTTCTCATTTGTGAATAAGTGAAATGTAGACTTTGAGATTATATGCTGATCGTTGACTGTTTTGGCTTGGTTGTGTTTGATATTGAATGTGTTGTGTGTAGAACTATGAATGTGTGTGTGTGTGTATTGTATTGTGTGTGTGTGTGTGTGTGTGTGTGTGTGTGTGTGAGAGAGAGAGAGAGAGAGAGAGAGAGAGAGAGAGAGAGAGAGGAGGAGAGAGAGAGAGAGAGGAGAGAGAGAAGTTGATTTTTTTACATGTGTTTTTACTGACTTGCGTTTGGACCTGGTATGTAGTAATTGTGAATGTGTGACTGGCCCTGAGGTGACCCTGTGCGGTTAACGGTACTTAGAAACCGAAGAACTGATTAACTAGCGATCGATTATGGCTCTTTAGTACCCGTTGTCCCACGAAAGTCATAGCGTAAGGGCAAAACACAATTCTTCACTTCGCAAGTCAAGGTCTGAACCACTGCTCCCGTCACGCGGCATGCTCGCCTTGTCCTCAGTCCCCGAAACTTACCGTATCTCTCCTCATCTTGCTTCACTCCACTGGCTGCCCATTGATTCAAGAATGCAGTACAAACTCGCTTTCCTGTGCTGCAACTGCCTCAACACGACCCTCCTGTTTACTTGACTGAAACCAACCTGCGAGATATGTTCATATTCTGCTACTTCCATTCTTTGTCTTCCCTCTGTGTGCACGCACTCGCTTGGTCAGAGATCTTTTTCTTATGCTGCACAGTCTGTCCGGAACAGTTTCCTTTGTACAGTTAGACCATCAGACACATCTTTGAAAAAATCTCACCTCTTCAAGCTATCCGATAGACAGTGTGTGTGTGTGTGTGTGTGTGTGTGTGTGTGTGTGTGTGTGTGTGTGTGTGTGTGTGTGTGTGTGTGCGTGCGTGCGTGCGTGCGTGCAGTGCGTGCGCTGCGTTTGTTTTGACAGTATTTTGTAAAGGGCTATGTGCTCCAATTTGGAGCAATAGCACATAAAAGTACATTATTATTACTGTACGTTAGAGGGTTTGGAAAACGCAAAACCAAGAGGCAACTGAATGCCCCGGGAAGGCTCAGATTGGAAAGGCCGAATTAATGGCCGAAAGCGGACAAACGCGATATTCTGACCTACCCAGGCTGAAAAGAGGAGACTTTAACAGAGGACTGCTCTCTCAGCAGAAGGGGACCTGAATTTCTCCATCCACGGCCCCGCATCGATGGAAGAATTCGTGATGCACCTCTGCCGTAAATATGTAGCGCACCAGGAGTGCTGGAAGCTACAGTCGCAAATTACACGGGAGATCGCCGACAGATGTAACTCGCCAGTTCCCCTGATGATCTGATAATTCTGTCTACCCCAATTAGGGCCAAGCATAAACTGGGCAAGATCACGGCCGGTCAGTGAGGTCACTGTGGACTTGTGACCCCATATATATTAGCCTTATTACTCATGATAAATTCGCTGAGTGCTCAGGCAGGTCACAGAAACAGACATGAAAATGTCTGGCTCATACTGGTGAGTAATGCTGAAAGAGACAGAATGTTGTGGGCATGACCAGCAGTACATGACCTATATATATATATATTATATATATATATATATATATATATATATATATATGCTCTTTACTGCTGAAGATCAGAAACAAGTTCCCTCATGACGTTTTTGGTACTTTTATATCTGTTAGTTTGCCCTTTATCGCTGAAGATCAGAAACAGGTTTGGTCATGACGTTTTTGATACTTTTTCATTTCGGCCATGTTCATGACGTCACTGATAAAGCTTACTGGGCACAAAGTGGTAGTACTCACGGTCGTGTTTTCCCGACTTTCAAACATCCATTTCTAACAAATAGGACCAGAAATCGAGTGAAGAACTGCTGTGACTATTTAAAAATTAAGGGGGGGAGAGAGAGAGAGAGAGAGAGAGAGAGAGAGAGAGAGAGAGAGGAGAGAGAGAGAGAGAGAGAGAGAGAGAGAGATCCATTCTCACCTATTGGATGGTTCATGCGGGTTTGTTAACTCCTTTGAACGACAGAGATGTCGACAGATGAAACCAGCGCACATCAATATTCATGCAGTGACTAGGACAAATGGATCTCTGAGGGGATTAGCAGCTGTCTCAGGTGAACCCGAGCAACAGTCACGACCACTACCTCAACATTAATTGGTAGCTCAGTCACGATCACTACCCGTCCGCTCGCTTTGCCCCTTACTATCAGCGAAACATTTAATGACAGCTGCGGTCCATAGACAGTTTCTGGTGACTTTGCCCTTCACGGTAAGCGAAATTACATTTTGCGGCTTATGGGAATTGCATATCCATTGGCTTTGCCCATTACAATTTGTGAAATATTTAACCATAGTTGGAATCAATGGACAGTTTCTAGTGACTTTGCCCTTTCACAGTAAGTGAAATTACATTTTGCGGCTTATGTGCGATGTCTACTGATTTTGTTAGCCCTTCACAATTTGTGAAACAGCAAAAAGGACTGCCCACTGTAATGAAGCATCACTGTCGTTGTGGTAGCGTATAGACATGGTTATACCCTCTCTGTGGTGGCAACGTAGCGTACAGACATGGTTATACCCTCTCTGTGGAGGCAACGTAGCGTATACACATGGTTATACCCTCTCTGTGGTGGCAACGTAGCGTATACACATGGTTATACCCTCTCTGTGGTGGCAACGTAGCGCATACACATGGTTATACCCTCTCTGTGGTGGCAACGTAGCGTATACACATGGTTATACCCTCTCTGTGGTGGCAACGAAGCGCATACACATGGTTATACCCTCTCTGTGGTGGCAACGTAGCATATACACATGGTTTCCCTCTCTGTGGTGGCAACGTAGCATATACACAGGGTTACCCTGTGGTGGCAACGTAGCGTATACACATGGTTACCCCCTCTGTGGTGGCAACGTAGCGTATACACAGGGTTACCCTGTGGTGGCAACGTAGCGTATACACATGGTTACCCTGTGGTGGAAACGTAGCGTATAGGTATGGTTACCCTCTCTGTGGTGGCAACGTTGCGTATACACATGGTTACCCTCTCTATGGTGGAAACGTAGCGTATAGCGTATGGTTACCCTCTCTGTGGTGGCAACGTAGCGTATACACATGGTTTTCCTCTCTGCAACATTTTGGGAACTTGGACCTCGACAGCTTTTCCGTGCTACCCCGTGTTTCATCGCGTTTACGTGGGCCGCATCTACCTCAACGATGCACGGCCACTAGTCCTCCAGACTCGGCCGTAACTGGTTATGCCACAGAAGGGGTACTCCTTACCTCAGCACATCTATCTGCTGGAATCACTCCTATCAGACTGACGTTGTACTCCTTATCTCAGCACGTCTATCTGCTGAAATCACTCTATAAGTCTCACGTTGCACTCCTTATCTCAGCACATCTATCTGCTGAAATCACTCTATAAGTCTCACGTTATACTTATCTCAGCACGTCTATCTGCTGAAATCACTCTATAAGTCTCACGTTGCACTCCTTATCTCAGCACATCTATCTGCTGAAATCACTCTATAAGTCTCACGTTATACTTATCTCAGCACGTCTATCTGCTGAAATCACTCTATAAGTCTCATGTTGTACTCCTTATCTCAGCACATCTATCTGCTGAAATCACTCTATAAGTCTCACGTTATACTTATCTCAGCACGTCTATCTGCTGAAATCACTCTATAAGTCTCATGTTGTACTCCTTATCTCAGCACATCTATCTGCTGAAATCACTCCTGTAGTCTCACGTTATACTCCTTATCTCAGCACGTCTATCAGCTGAAATCACTCTATAAGTCTCACGTTATACTCCTTATCTCAGCACGTCTATCTGCTGAAATCACTCTATAAGTCTCACGCTGCACTCCTTATCTCAGCACATCTATCTGCTGAAATCACTCTATAAGTCTCACGTTATACTTATCTCAGCACGTCTATCTGCTGAAATCACTCTATAAGTCTCATGTTGTACTCCTTATCTCAGCACATCTATCTGCTGAAATCACTCCTGTAGTCTCACGTTATACTCCTTATCTCAGCACGTCTATCAGCTGAAATCAC
Source organism: Alviniconcha marisindica (assembly GCA_018857735.1). NCBI lineage: Eukaryota > Metazoa > Mollusca > Gastropoda > Provannidae > Alviniconcha > Alviniconcha marisindica. The sequence goes on along the minus strand of JABMCL010002046.1, from coordinate 365,941 downwards.
TCTATAAGTCTCACGTTATACTCCTTATCTCAGCACGTCTATCTGCTGAAATCACTCTATAAGTCTCACGTTGCACTCCTTATCTCAGCACATCTATCTGCTGTAATCACTCTATAAGTCTCACGTTGTACTCCTTATCTCAGCACATCTATCTGCTGAAATCACTCCTATAATTTTCACGTTATACTCCTTATCTCAGCACGTCTATCTGCTGAAATCACTCTATGTAGTATAAGTCTCACGTTGTACTCCTTATCTCAGCACGTCTATCTGCTGAAATCACTGTATAAGTCTCACGTTATACTCCTTATTTCAGCACATATATCTGCTGAAATCACTCTATGTAGTATAAGTCTCAAGTTCTGCTCCATATTTCAGCACATCTACCTGCTGAAATCACTCCTATCAGTATCACGTTGTCAGAAGGGTACTCCTTATCTCAGCACATCTATCTGCTGAAATCACTCCTATCAGTCTCACGTTGTCAGAAGGGTACTCCTTATCTCAGCACATCTATCTGCTGAAATCACTATCAGTCTACGTTGTCAGAAGGGTACTCCTTATCTCAGCTTATCTCAGCACATCTATCTGCTGAGACCACTCCTATCAGTCTCACATTGTCAGAAGGGTACTCCTTATCTCAGCACATCTATCTGCTGAAATCACTGCTATAAGCCCCATGTCGTCAGCACTCTCAGCAAGAACCGCGCCAAGTTAAGAGTTCTGATAAAGACCGTGGAAGCAACATAGCGTTGAAGCACGCACTTGCACATTGGGCGCGTCCGTTCCGGGTGAAAAACAACAAAACAAATCAGTTCCCTCTCGATTCGAACGATTTAAATTATTAAAAGGGAAACGCGGCGTGATATAATCTGAGGCGTCTTTGTGGCTACAAACTGACTGTCGCAGGAAAAAGCAAAAAAAACCAAAAAACTTAACAAACAAGAAACAACAACCCTAAAACAAACAAACAAACAAAACAAAACCCCAAGAAGAACAAGACTAAAACAACAAACAAACAAACAAACAAATCGCTTTTCGGAGACTTAAGGCGTAACCAATTAGGGCAGTAGTCGGAGGAAGGATGTGGTAATCCAATGCTTAGGGTTCACTGTCTTGTTTGGTCGGGTTTAACGGACATGTCCAGAGTTACGTTGTTTCTCTGTGGCTCTTCGTGAGAGTTGCGTTGTTTCTCTGTGGCCCTTCGTGCCAGGGACGTTGTTTCTCTGTGGCTCTTCGTGCCAGTTACGTTGTGTGTCTGTGGCTCTTCGTGCCAGTTACGTTGTGTGTCTGTGGCTCTTCGTGCCAGGTGCGTTGTTTCTCTGTGGCTCTTCGTGAGAGTTGCGTTGTTTCTCTGCGGCTCTTCGTGCCAGGGACGTTGTTTCTCTGTGGCTCTTCGTGAGAGTTACGTTGTGTGTCTGTGGCTCTTCGTGCCAGGTACGTTGTTTCTCTGTGGCTCTTCGTGAGAGTTGCGTTGTTTCTCTGTGGCTCTTCGTGCCAGGGATGTTGTTTCTCTGTGGCTCTTCGTGCGAATTACGTTGTTTCTCTGTGGCTCTTCGTGCCAGTTACGTTGTTTCTCTGTGGTTCTTCGTGCGAGTTACGTTGTTTCTCTGTGGCTCTTCGTGAGAGTTGCGTTGTTTCTCTGTGGCTCTTCGTGCCAGGGACGTTGTTTGTGGCTCTTCGTGCGAATTACGTTGTTTCTCTGTGGCTCTTCGTGCCAGTTACGTTGTTTCTCTGTGGTTCTTCGTGCGAGTTACGTTGTTTTCTGTTGCTCTTCGTGCGAGTTACGTTGTTTCTCTGTGGCTCTTCGTGCGAGTTACGTTGTTCTCTGTTGCTCTTCGTGCGAGTTACGTTGTTTTTCTGTGGCTCTTCGTGCGAGTTACGTTGTTTCTCTGTGGCTCTTCGTGCCAGGGACGTTGTTTCTCTGTGGCTCTTCGTGCGAATTACGTTGTTTCTCTGTGGCTCTTCGTGCCAGTTACGTTGTTTCTCTGTGGTTCTTCGTGCGAGTTACGTTGTTTTCTGTTGCTCTTCGTGCGAGTTATGTTGTTTCTCTGTGGCTCTTCGTGCCAGGGACGTTGTTTCTCTGTGGCTCTTCGTGCCAGTTACGTTGTGTGTCTGTGGCTCTTCGTGCCAGTTACGTTGTGTGTCTGTGGCTCTTCGTGCCAGGTACGTTGTTTCTCTGTGGCTCTTCGTGAGAGTTGCGTTGTTTCTCTGTGGCTCTTCGTGCCAGGGACGTTGTTTCTCTGTGGCTCTTCGTGCGAATTACGTTGTTTCTCTGTGGCTCTTCGTGCCAGTTACGTTGTTTCTCTGTGGTTCTTCGTGCGAGTTACGTTGTTTTCTGTTGCTCTTCGTGCGAGTTACGTTGTTTCTCTGTGGCTCTTCGTGCGAGTTACGTTGTTCTCTGTTGCTCTTCGTGCGAGTTACGTTGTTTTTCTGCGGCTCTTCGTGCGGGTTACGTTGTTTCTCTGTGGCTCTTCGTGCGAGTTTCGTTGTTTTTCTGTGGCTCTTCGTGCGAGTTATGCTGTTTTTCTGTGGCTCTTCGTGTGAGTTACGTTGCTGCTCTGACACCTCCGGATGCTGTTGAGGCGATCGTTGTTTCTGCCTGCTTGTTTCCCGTGGCATCTGCGATCAGCGCCATGGAACATCAGAGAGTGCAGATGGGTTGGGTATTGGACCTATTATAGGTCCGTGGGTTGGGGGCTGGCGGAACCAGGGCACAGTGGTGGTTTGCTAGCCCTCCGCGGGGGACTAACACCCAGCCTAGCTCCGCGCCTTGGTTATAGTTACCGCCAGCAAAACACCTGCTTTGCCCAGCTCGTCTACAAGGAGGGAAGCGTTCAAGCTGTTTTGGGTGATGGTAATGCTGACAATTGAGAGAGAGAGAGAACTCGAACTCGAAAACTTCAACATACTCATCAAGGATAGTAGCGTTAGGTCCATTTGGACCTATCTAACAGCCAGTCCTTGCTATACTACAAACACAAATAAACACGACAATACCACAAACAAATATTATAAGTACGACTAAGCCATTGATTAATGTATTTTCACAGTTCCTACAAATGTGGAGAGAGAGAGAGAGAGAAGAGAGAGAGAGGAGAGAGAGAGAGAGAGAGAGAGAGAGAGGTAATGCTGCACATTTTAACGACTGACGTGTATGTGTGGATGGGCTTAGTGCTAGTTAATAGCCTTTGGCGGGGTTTGGGTTGAACGTTTCACTGGGACAAGAAAGACGGAGAAATCGTGTCTTCTACTCTAGGCAATGAGCTAATACCCAAGGAGCTACAGACGACAACTCGAGGTGCGAAAAGAGCGATGACAACGAGAAGGGCTTAAAATCGAGTCCATTCCAATATGATTTCTTCTTACGTAAAAACAAATCCATTCTGATATCACACTCTGTGTGTGTGTGTGCGGATGTGTGTGGATATGTATGTGTTGTGTGTGTGTGTGTGTGTGTGTGTGTGTGTGTGTGTGTGTGTGTGTGTGTGTGTGTGTGTGTGTGTGTGTGTGTGTGTGTGTGTGTTGTGTGTGTGTGTGTGTGTGTGTGTGTGTGTGTGTGTGTGTGTGTGTGTGTGGTGTGTGTGTGTGTGTGTGTGGTGTGTGTTGGTTGTGTGTGGTGTGTGTGTGTGTTGTTCGTGTGTTGTGTGTGTGTGTGTGTGTGTGGTGGTGTGTGTGTTGTTTGTTTGTTTGTGTGTGTGTTGTTGTGTGTGTGTGTGTGTGTGGTGTGTGTGTGTGTGTGTGTGTGTGTGTGTGTGTGGTGTGTGTGTGTGTGTGTTGTGTGTGTGTGTCGTTGTGTGTGCGTTGTTGCGTGTGTGTGTGTTGTGTGTGTGTGGTGTGTGTGTGTGTGTGTGTGTGTGTGTGTGTGTGTGTGGTGTGTGTGTGTGTGTGTGTGTGTGTGTGTGTGTGTGTGTGTGTGTGTGTGTGTGTGTGTGTGTGTGTGTGTGTGTGTGTGTGTGTGAGTGTGTGTGTGTGTGTGTGTGTGTCTGTGCGTGTGACCGTGTGTGTGTGTGCGCGCGTGCGCGCGCATGTGTATGTATGTATGTGCGTGCGTGCGCCCCTCATTTTGCCCTTGTCCTATCCGTCTCCGGTCGCTCTGTTACTAAGAACCTAGGTCCGCTACCCACACCTTTTTCAGCAACCCTCCCTTCTTTCCGTTCCTGCCGTTTCAATCAACCCAGCATGAAATCACGCCAAGACAGAAGGGGGAGAAAAAAAACCCACAAGCGCACGAACGCTCGCTCGCTCATGCACACACATATGCACATACAGACGCACGGACGAACAGACACACGCACGCACAGAAACAAGACACGCACACAGATATGCACACGCACGCATTGACATACGCATGCACAGAAACACACACACACACACATGCACATACAGACAGACAGACAGGCAGGCAGGTAGACAGACAGAAATGCACACACAACGCGTCCAACAGCCGTGAACACCTAGGAAAACGTCACTGCTGTCTGAAGAAGAAATAATCTGGTTCACAAATTCTAATTAGTGATCTCAAAGAAAGAAAGAAGAAAAAGAAGGGAGGGGGAGGAGGGAGGGAGGGAGGGGGAGAGAGAGAGAGAGAGAGAGAGAGAGAGAGAGAGAGAGAGAGAGAGAGAGAGAGAGAGAGAGAGAGAGAGAGAGACAGACAGACAGACAGAGAGGGAGAGAGAGCAAAAACAAACAAACACACCCCAACACACAAGAGAGAGAGAGAGAGAGAGAGAGAGAGAGAGAGAGAGAGAGAGAGAGAGAGAGAGAGAGAGAGAGAGAGAGAGAGGAGAGCAGAAGGTAAGCATCAACGCCTCCCTCCCGCCACATGATGCTTCCGCATTTCCGGAAGCCGCGACACTCGGAGCCTCATTATGGAGACGGGGACAAAACCGGGGGCATTTCCTGTGCAGTGTCGTGCATTGAGGGGAAGACAGAGCGCGGAGTGGGTGACTGGCGTGGAGGCTAATGCACAGGAAAAGGGAGAGACTCCCCTCTGTGCAGCTGATCAACTGAGTAAAGACCCATTGCATCCAGTCAGCCGCGAAACCTAAATCACCAAATAGGCCTACGAATAATGGTACAGGTAAAATACGGAGCCTATGCCCTACGGTTCTAGTCGATTTACAATAAAAAATATATATAAAAAACAACAACACACATCCGTATAGGCTACATAAACATCATTTTGAAATTCTCTCTCTCTCACACAAACACACAAAGCGGAACAGACAGACAGACAGACAGACACACACACACACACACACACACACACACACACACACACAACGCGCACGCGCGCGCGCGCGCACACACACACACACATACACACACACACACACACACACACACACACACGCACACAAAAAGCAGTGTAAGTTAAATGAACAGGTGATCACAGAAGAAAGGGCAAGTGTGAGACATAATCTGAAGAATTAACAGCCTCGAGAAATGCTACAAAAGGTAGCTTTCGAGACTGGTTTTTGAAAGAAGGAAGGGTTGTATAGTGTCTGGCAGAATCATTCCAAACTTAGAATACAGAGCAGGAGAAACTGCAGAAACATACTGTTTCCTGTTGCACCTGCTCACAATAAATACAAATACCAGACAGAATCTCGGGCAGTGACAAAGCATTTAAAACTTTTTAATGGTTAGAATAACTTTACCGTCAGGCTTACAAAGCTAGATAATTATATATTGACACCAACCACATCTATCTATTTGTGTGTGTGTGTGTGTGTGTGTGTGTGTGTGTGTGTGTGTGTGTGTGTGTGTGTGTGTGTGTGTGAGAGAGAGAGAGAGAGAGAGAGAGAGAGAGAGAGAGAGAGAGAGAGAGAGAGAGAGAGAGAGAGAGAGGTGTGTGTGTGGGGGGGGGGGGGGGGGGGTGCGCGTGTATTGAAATGTGGTACTACTGTGCACGCTCAAGGTGGATTCCTTGCAGTTACCTTTTTGGCTTCCTCATGATATAACCAATAATAATAATAATAACATTACTACTGATGCATAGCACCTATAAAGCGCAATGCCCTAACACAACTTAACTGAAAACGCTTTACACAAAAATGTACGTACATTATTATATTATACACTGTACAGGACATCAATAATCATATTAACACCACCTCCCCTTTCCCAAAGTACATGCCCCCCCCCCCTCCCCCACACACACACCACACACATACACGCACATCCACTCAACAGTCCAACTGTGCAGAAAATGTGCTTTACAAACCAAGAGAGAAGCGTTTTTGTTTTGTTTTGTTTTTCGTTAGCTCTGTTTGCTTAGCTTTGGAGATAATTGTCCGTATATTGGTTCAGATGATCGTCTTTCCGTTATCTGTATTTGAATGTGATGTTTGAGGACAACAAAGAAAGCTCCAAAAGGGAAACAAACAGCAGCAGCAACAACAGTTAAACAACAACAACAACAACAAAAAACACATTCTACCACTGACTACACAACAGTTAGCCAAATGTTATATTCGTATTTAATACAATTCATACAGGTTCCTCCCGGAAATGACTAGGCCAAAATTTTGCATAATCAAGAAAATCTTTCTCTCCCTAAAGTTTTACGGCAAGAAATGGATTTGGGTTTTTAAAAGGTTGTATATTCTCAGAAACCAGAGATAAGGCCTACTCTCCCCCCCCCCCCCCCCCCCCCCCCCCCCCACACACACACGCACACGCGCGCGCGCGCGCACGCACGCACACAAACACACACACACACACGACAGTATTGATTTTTTTGTCAAATTAATCCACCAACGAACACGAAACTTTACTGCTTCTGAAATGTGTCAGATTTCCACCAGTCATTATTAATAGGAGGTTCTCGACTTTACTTTTGTCGTCTAAACGCCTAAACGTCTCAGTAATGCCTGGAGGGAGTTACCCAGCTGTCTCTCCGCAAACTACGTCCCCGTCTGTGTGTCTCTGAGCACAGGCACGTCTCGTCAACCTCAGAAGTAAGGGGGTGGGGTGGGTGGGCGTGGGGGTGTCAGTATATCGGGAGGGAGCGGGAGGAAAGGAGTATGGCCCGGTTAGCTTCCTAACTGCTTCGCCCAGGACATTAGTTAATAATCATCATCATAATAATAATGAAACGCTTCTACAGAGCCACTTTCCAAAGGCGCTTTCCAATCTCTACTCAGGAAATCACAATTTTATTTTACGAAGCACGATGTTAACCTTTTTTTTCTGCGACAACAATCAACAAATTACAGCTTCTGGCGAACACAGGATAGTCTGAGAGGCCGGTTCGAGAGGCTACTGATCGACTTGTTTTTATTTCTGGTTTGTCACACTCATACACTAGTCACCCCTCTCGTAGTGTTTATTTGTTTTTTGTTACTTTTTGCCATAAAAAAATCAGAACCCCCCTCTCCCTCCTCAGGAAAGCCAACAATCACTGAATGGTGCTACTCAAAATAAGCAATCCCTAGCGTTTGTGATATTGCACTGCATAATTTGCTCCATCTACCGGCAATGACAAAACAAAACATTTAGACATATAGCTGCTTTCCTGGTAACAAGCGAAGCACTCAAACTATATTTTGACCTGCTCCTAACTTAAAAGAGAAAATCTTTGATAGCTCTGAATTTTTAGCACAAGGGACCTTAATTTCTGAAGGGGGGGGGGGGGGGGGGAGAGAGAGAGAGAGAGAGAGAGAAAGAAGGTTGCTGCAGTTTCACAAGAACTTCCGAGAAGCGGGTTAGTCCCACCTTTCCCGAACGCGTTCAACTGTACAGTCTTGACGACGTAAAAATCCACCCAAATGATATACCCAGCGTTCCGTCGCCGGCCGCATGTTGAGGCGGAAGTACGAAACAGCAGGATAGTAACCAGCGGAAATAGCCACTCGTCCGGCCACGTGACCAGGGAGCATTTATTATCGGTCGCTGCTGAAGCAGGACTTGCGGGTCATTAAGGCAGCGGGGGAATTGTGAGGACGTGGAAGCGGCAGCTGCCGCCTCAAAGAGCGTGAAAGCATCATCAGAACTACAGCCCTCCCTCCCCAACCACCACCACCACCCCAGCCAGTGCTCTGCTGCTCGATCCTTAACTGTCGATGTAAAAACCGCACAAAATGCAAGCACGGGAATGAGGGAATCGTGCAACCACACACACACTCTGAAAAGTTAGTCTACTCCTCTCTAACTGTGAAGGCTAGGTTCAAACACATTTAGGTTTCTGTCGTGTGTGTGTGTGAGTGTGTGTGTGTGTGCGCGTGCCTGTGTGTGTGTGTGTGTGTGTGTGTGTGTGTGTGTGTGTGTGTGTGTGTTGTGTGTGTGTGTGTGTGTGTGTGTGTGTGTGTGTGTGTGTGTGTGTGTGTGTGTGTGTGTGTGTGTGTGTGTGTGTGTGTGTGTGTGTGTGTGTGTGTGTGTGCGTGTGCGTACGTGCGTGCGTGCGTGTATTTTTCTTCTTCGAGATAAGGTACATCGGGCGCAGAATACGAAAAGAATCCAGAGATATCAAAGACTCGCTCCTTTAATCCTGGAGTAGGGCGGAGTGTAGCCTTGCATGCTCTATCTACTGCTAGAATTTATGGCCTGCTTTCTGCCTTCTCGGTCCATTTAAGGACAATACCTAAATTAAACGTTTTTAGAAATCCAGCTCTGGTGAACTCAGATAGACTCAGGCATTCTTCCATTCAAATAAAGGCTAACCAACACCAAGGTTCTGACGAGGCACAAATGCTCATTTCGGGAGCCCTCCTTCTGTAACAGGCAAAATAATCTTGTCCTAAAAGGCATAATTATGCCGCTTAAAAAAGAAAAGACAAAAACAAACAAAAAACGTGCTTATGACAGTTCTTGGTTAAAACACCCAAGACGTTAAAACTGAAGACGTTTTAGCTGGCCAGGGTACATACAACACTATGCAGAGTTTCGTTTTGTCTTTCCCAAAACAACAAACAGCAAAGGGGCAAGTACGCTATACAGAAACGATAAAAGAAGGGCGAAGCAACGAGTGGCAGAGTGTTTATATCACGAGTTACTAGCATCGTTTTTGTGACAAAGACCACTTTAACACCGACTGGTTCTTTTAGGTTGTCAACAGATCAGTACTGAAATAAGTAAGTTACGTCTTGTTTTGTGCATTGATTAGTGGTGCGTCCATGTGTTGTGATGGCGACTGAAAATACCTGGTTGCCTTCCGGTTCTAATTGTATTTTTTAATCGTTCGCGCTGCCATTATGCTCGCATCGATGGGCGTGATCCTGGCTGTTTACACAGGTCTGGCCACCCCCTCCACTCCACACCGTTCCTCAGAGATAATGCATTCTATCAGCATCAGTATACTCCCCCCCCCCCCTTCCTTCCCCCGCCCCCCTCCTCCTTCAGTTTTTCGCTTTTTCCTAGTGTGATGCCAGCGTACTAACGTCCACGAGATCAAACACTATCCCCAAAAGGCATATTTTGAAGCGAGCGTTGTTCCACCTTACAGCAAGCGAGACATTATCAAAGAGCCTCGCTTCCAGCCATTTAGGTCGTCTTTTATCTTACCTAGTCTGGCCTGGCTACACTCTCAAAGTGAATTTCTGAGTCCGCGTTTGAAGCACTCCCACGTTATTGGAAAAGTAAACCCTTGCCTTTCCCACCACCACCTCCATGCACCTTTTGAAGAAGGCAACATTTCTACCTGCCATCTTCTTTGTTTTAGACACACCCACCTGCCGTGGTCAGTCACTTTTCTCAAAACAGGGGGAGAGGTGTGGGATGGAGGGGAGGAGACACAGTAAAGAGGTAAAGAGAGAGAGAGAGAGAGAGAGAGAGAGAGAGAGAGAGAGAGAGAGAGAGAGAGAGAGAGAGAGAGAGAGAGGGAGGAAAAGAGAGGGGGGGAGAGAGGGAGGGAGGGAGGGAGGGAGGGGGAGGGAGGGAGAGAGAGAGAGAAGGAAGAGAGAGAGAGAGAGAGAGAGAGAGAGAGAGAGAGAGAAGAGAGAGAAGAGAGAGAGAGAGAGATAAAGAGAGAAAGAGAGAGAGAGAGAGAGAGAGAGAGAGAGAGAGAGAGAGAGAGAGAGAGAGAGAGAGAGGAGAGAGAGAGAGAGAGAGAGAGAGAAAAGACAGAGACAGCAGACAGACAGACAGAGACAGAGAGAGACAGAGAGAGACAGAGACAGAGAGAAGGGGAGGGGGGGGGGGGTCATTCCAGTCTTCTACGATCTTATAATTAGGGAATGGATTTATTACTCCCGGAAGCGTCGTGCGGAATGTCATTCGTTACCTGACCTGCCATTAGCACAGTTTATCTGTAACACGAATTGTGACCTTTTTTTCTTGTTGTCAACGGTACATCCTTGAAGGTTGCGCTACAGCTTTCGCTATCACTCGTAATGTGCCCAGGCCAAAAAACAAGGTCTGTAAACAGAGTTGTTTAATTTTTTATAAGGTAAATTAAAAAAACCAAAAATGAAACAGACATCTACCGCGTTTTTGGATCGCGCGCGAGAGTTTGATTACCGACACACCTGAGAGAGAGAGAGAGAGAGAGAGAGAGAGAGAGAGAGAGAGAGAGAGAGAGAGAGGAGAGAGAGAGAGAGAGAGAGAGAGAGAGAGATTTATTTTTTTTTTTTCGTTTTCTTAAAGGGAGCACCTTTATTTCTAGTTTCCGTTAATGTAGTCACGTTTGAATCTCTTTTGATGTTTTTCTGCAAAGAGTTACTTGTACCGTGTGGACAATTTTCTTCGACGAATATGCCTGAAGAATTATTCGCTGCCGGCCCCATCACTCGCGGTTTTCCAGTCTGAAATATCCAAACACATTAACGGTTAAAAGGAACGCTAATTTAACAGGACAATACCAAACATTGTCCTATTAAATTGGCGTTCCTTTTAACCGTTTATGTGTTTGGGTCTTGTTTTAGAATGCTAGCAGTCATTCCTGTTTCACATTTATTTATTTTCTTCTCCAGACTGCGTGCAGTTGGGGTCTAGGTGAAGGCCTGCTCGTTGAACCCGGCATTATCTTCCACATCGCTTGTGTTGTTGTTTATTTATAAAAAAACAAAAAAACAAAACACACCTGCAGTGGCTCTTTTATTCCGCATATGCTTTCATTATGTCCGGCCCACAATGGACGATTTCTCATCTAATAGGTTATTATAGTTACCACACGACTAGGAATAAGTAGAGGAGAGGTTTAATCTAATCAGAAACGTTCATTTTTAGTCTTTTTATGCACATATTTACAACTTTCCGCTCGAAAGGCCTCTATCCTCTGATTCCGAAAAGACCTGCATACAACTGTTACATACTACTATGTGCCTTACAACCTGTTTTGCTGTTCTTCCTCCATATCGTGTTAAATCTTTTGTTGGCGTTTGATATTTTTGACATAGTTTGCGACGGCATTATGTCTGTCGGCTTCTTGTCGCAAATACGATGTAGTGTCGGCATTGTCTGGCACCTCGTGGACTCCAGATAAACATTAATTCGCGAGCAGTGGCTTGTGGTTGAAGTATTACATTCCGGCAAAGAACGATATTTAGTTAGTTTTTGTTGTTGTGTGTGTGTGGTTGTAACTATATACAAACATGGACTGCACACTGTTTGGACATGGACTGCAAAACCAAGGGCACTACACCTTGTAGATCTAGACCAATTCTGCATGAGCTGCCATTTATTTCCAGAAATCGCGCGCATAGTTGCGGCCTCATGTTACTGGCGAAAGAGCCGCTTGGAAAGTCGTGCGTGAAAAGCAAGACGTCATGTGAATTTGACGTCCCACCCTCGTATATGCAAATCGGAAGCACTCTGCTAAGGACGCGATCATAATGACGTCGTAAGAGCCGGAAAAGGCTTACAAACCGCAATGGCTGGCCTCCTGTTATAGCTACAGCTGGTTTAATTGTTATTATTATTCATCGCTTTTATATAGCTGCGCTATTCTCTGCTCTCGCGCAGACTCACTACGCACATGTCGCATGTGATTCCTAATGAATAACTGTATCCTTTTTGTAGCGTGTATTTTTAATATCCACAAAAGTGGTGTACTGATAGCGCTCTTTTGGTTGCTGCATGGTTGGCTAGCAGCCCAAACGCTGAGTCCAGCATGCCTGTACCGCACAAGGCTTCCTTGGGACAACCCGCAAACACCGTCACAATTAGTCTATACACTTTTAACACTCTCCCCAAATGTCTAAAGCTGCGCACAATCGAGGTTAAGCCCGTTCTTAACTGGCCGAACATTTGCTTCGCCGAACATAGTTCGGAGTATTCGTCGAACTTTACTTCGTTTCTTAATTGGGCTCATAGTTCGCCGAACATGGTTCGGACAGTTCGACGAACTATATTCGTTCTTAACTGGCTTATAATGAGATGTGAAATTCGGCCCGAACTTTCGGCAGAAGCGTAGCAGACAGCGTGATCCAAAATGTAGGCTCAAGTCAAGTCAATATACTTTAATCATCCCTCACAGGGTAATTCAACTGACTACTATATCATTCTGGGTCCCAGAGACAAGGCTGCGCCTCCTACAAGTCAACAAATAAAAAATGCCCTCCGCAGCGAGTGATGTACCTAGCGACACCGTCATACATTTTTTCTTCTTTCTTCCTCATCCACAGGAGAGCTCTCCGCTCTCAGCTAATCAGAGGCAAGGTTCGTGGAATAGGGCGAATATTCCCAGAACATGTTGAGCGAAGCTTTTTGGACCCCGAATATAGCTTCGTCGCAGTCGGACGAAAAACCCCGAACTATATTCGCCGAATACTCCCAACTATGTTCATGGACAAATGTTCGCCCAATTAAGAACGGGCTTAAGATCTACAAACTCAATCCAAACGCAAATACAGCACAGGTAATCCCTACACTCCCTAATCAAGCAATAGGGATGAAACCTGATCCTCAGCCAACCGATCCATCAGCCGCCATTCCGGGTCTCGTCGTAAAGAGAGAGAGAGAGAGAGAGAGAGAGAGAGAGAGAGAGAGAGAGAGAGAGAGAGAGAGAGAGAGAGAGAGAGAGAGAGAAGGAGGGGGGGAGGAGGCAGAGACAGAGAGACTGATTAACTGATTAAACTTTATTTTTCAACGGTCAAGATTATTTCGTACAGAGGCCGACTCACATATCTGCCGTTCCTACAATCAAGACAATGAGAGTGAAATATGATAATAAAAGGAGAGAGAGCGGGGAGGGAGGGGGGGGGAGGGAGAGAGAGAGAGAGAGAGAGAGAGAGAGAGAGAGAGGAGAGAGAGAGAGAGAGAGAGAGAGAGATTAACTGATTAAACTTATTTCTCAACGGTCAAGACTATTTCGTACCGAGGCCGACTCACATATCTGCCGTTCCTACAATCAAGACAATGAGAGTGAAATATGATAATAAAGAGAGAGAGAGAGAGAGAGAGAGAGAGAGAGAGAGAGAGAGAGAGAGAAGAGAGAGAGAGAGAGAGAGAGAGAGATGAACTGATTAAACTTTATTTCTCAACGGTCAAGATTATTTCGCATAGGGGCCGACTCACATATCTGCCGTTCCTACAGTACCACTAGTAATCAAGATACCGATACTGAAATATGATAAAAGGACACAAACCAATACGAAATCAATAAGAATAATATTAATACTAATTATGATACAGAGAAAGAGAGAACTCGAACTTGAAAACTTTATTTTACAAGGATTGTAGTTTAGGTTCAGTCAAAAACCTCAGAGAGAGAGAGAGAGAGAGAGAGAGAGAGAGAGAGAGAGAGAGAGAGAGAGAGAGAGAGAGAGAATAACATTACAAATATGTTAGATACGTAAAATGTAAAGAATGCGATACACAGTACCCAAAGCCATCCCCACCTGGTATCAAGGTATGAACAAGAATTAAGCCGGTTGTAGAAAAGCGCATGTTATGATCTGATCATGGTTCAGCTTTGATACCTCCGAAGCGAGTGAAGAACCTAGCGACACCGTCATCCATTTAAAAAAAAAATTCTTCTTCACCCACAGGAAAGCTCTGCTCTCAGCCAATCAGAGGCAATGTTCGTCGGATAGGGCGAATGTTCCCAGAACATGCTGAGCGAAGCTTTTTGGACCCGAATATAGCTTTGTCGCAGTTCGACGAATACTCCCAACTAGGTTCGCGAAGAAAAGTTCGCCCAATTAAGAACCAATTAGGTTCGCCGAATACTTCCAACTAGGTTCACGAACAAACATTCGCCCAGTTAAGAACGGGCTTAAGAGTGCGCAGTAACGTACAGGCAAGGTTACTACCACAACCATACTCATTCAGAATATATAGTACTCATGGAAATGCGCCGTAAAATAAACATTATCACACACATTAACCCCTTCACTGCCCCAGCTTGTAAAAGTTCTGTCCTGAAAGATGCTGGGACGCGCCTGGAAACAGTGTATTTTCCACATCTACTTTCAGTGCTATGCGTTTTGATGAAAGCCTTTCACATGTCAGTGCGTATTTTTTTTCTTCAAATTTCGCATTTTTGTTGGTCGTTTTCAAGTGACATCATGGCAGTGAAGGGGTTAATATGACTGACATATAATAGGCACTGGCACTGTTATAATTATCGCTATTTTCACCCTATCCTAATTCACACCTACGCCCAGATCCATCATCGGATACTAGAGCCATGTACCAGCAAACTGCACATGCCATCTACCAACAATCATCTCCAAGCTGCTCTAGGAGAGCCATACAAAAACGTCCATCTTTTATCCAAAAATATTGGAGAGTTTTCTCGAGAAAATAAGTCAGGTGAATGAGACCTTAGCCCCCAAACGACAAGACAGAAAGAGCAACAGAACTAGGTAGAAAATGACCGCTATTATTATAAAAAGAGCGAGCGAGCGAGCGAGCGAGAGAGAGAGAGAGAGAGAGAGAGAGAGAGAGAGAGAGAGAGAGAGAGAGAGAGAGAGAGAGAGAGAGAGAGAGAGAGGAGTCAAACGACAGCCCTGAGATTTTAGACAGGAGCAGTACATCATACATTCCCGGCCTACCTTCGGGGATGCGGACGCAGAAATGGAGGCCCTCTTTGCCGACAACCCAGTACTATCAAAACTGCCCCCCCCTGTCGTAAATCCAAGTAAGTAAGTAATTCGTTTTTCACGCCCAACCACCTGCTGGGTTATACCAGGGTAGAATAAATTAGATAGACACTAGATCATTACACGATCAATTATAGTTTGTTTAAAACATTAAACTCCTTCAGAAAATCGAAGATGGAACGCAGGGAAATATC
The DNA here is from genome assembly GCA_018857735.1 of Alviniconcha marisindica. Taxonomy (NCBI): domain Eukaryota; kingdom Metazoa; phylum Mollusca; class Gastropoda; family Provannidae; genus Alviniconcha; species Alviniconcha marisindica. Next base: position 350,760 of record JABMCL010002046.1, on the reverse strand, counting down.
CCTGATCAACCTGAAAGAATTCGTTTGAAAGAATCTGAACAGTACAACAAATGTTTTACTGAAAGTGACTCGTTTCGTGAAACGCAAAAGGGGGAGGGGAGTGGGGTGTGGGTCTCCTTTTAACAAGAAATAATAATAATAATAATAATAATAATAATAATAATAATAATAATAAAACTAATTATAAAGGGTACTTCAGGCGCATAATCCGCACAGGCCCTATGCGCTTACACATTTTTTAATGCACATGTTTTCAAGATTCAATGCATACAACACACACACACACACACACACACACACACACACACACACACACACACACACACACACAGAGTCCTATATAAGCGTAATGGGACTGAAGAGAAGGTTTTTGAAAAAGACAAAGGGTTTCAAGGAAGATCGAAGAGAACCGACAGAGGTAGAATGAAGGACAGAAATAGGGAGTGGGTACCAGATAGCCGAAGCGTGGTAAGAGAAAAAGCGCTGACCACTGGACCACCGGAAAGAACGTGTGAGTCATGTATGAACGGCCAACGCGTAATCCGGATGGAACTGTCTCTTCTCCTCTGTTGGACGTTTATTCTGGGATTGACCTTGTGCAGCCTGTTTAAAGGATAGGTATTCATCCCACTCATTTTGCCAGAGGTCAGCGATATATTTATTCAAACGCGGTTTCAAACCAGACAAGGGGACATATTATTCGTCCAAGATGTCGCCATCAAGGGCATTGTTGGCAGCAGAGTCTGCTGCCGAATTGCTG
>JABMCL010002046.1:305000-345000 GCA_018857735.1 Alviniconcha marisindica | reverse complement strand
TACAAATACTACAACTTACCAATACTGTCCTTCGCGCTATTAGTCTGTACAATGAGAGAGAGAGAGAGAGAGAGAGAGAGAGAGAGAGAGAGAGAGAGAGAGAGAGAGAGAGAGAGAGAGAGAGTGCACTCATGTGCGTGCGTGTGTATGTGCGCGCGCGCGCGCGTGTATGTGTGTGTGTGTGTGTGTGTGTGTGTGTGTGTGTGTGTGTGTGTGTGATAGTCATTTATGTCTGAATCTGCGTTTATGTGTACATCATTTGTTAGCTGTATGCTAAATTGGTGATAGTCTTTATCTCGATGTACATGCACTATACTCCTTTGAGCGACTTGCCATCAGACTAATGCCTTCCCACGACCGACAGTTCTAGAAACCGTAGCTACGTCACAGATCCGCATTCACATTTCACCTCACCTGCGAGTACATCAGACAAGAGTTGCTTTCTTATTGTTTCGTTATTTTTTACTCTTGCTCTTCTATCCACTCTTTAACAGATCACGCAACTAAACAACATTTAACAAGTCATATACAGTTCAATTACTAATAAACAACAACTACAACTTGCAATACGCTCAGTTAAACACACCTACAACATTAACCTCTGTATATAAATTATCACAACAACCAAAACGTCTTTACTCATTAACCCCTAATGTTCTGTACCTAAAAACCTGACCATCAATCCTCCTGTTTGACACACAAGTTCCCAAATCGGTCCTACTGTTCAGATTTGTGGGCCCCACTGGGTCCAATTTGATCTCCATCAGGAGGAGCCAAAAGTGTGACTACTGTACTGACGCTCCGTCTGCTATGTAACTACAGCACGTCGTCTGCACTTTGGTTTAAACAAAAATTTATTCAAGACAAAATAAAGATACAAAGAATCGTTATGTGCTCATCAACAAGCTATAGCTTATAGGCGATGAGCTCATACAGTTGGAGGGGGAAAAAAAACACAATGTAGGCGGACGAACAATTTCATTTCGCTAACAAAAAGTGAGACGTAACAAAAAATAACAACAATAAAAACGAAAAACAAGAGAAAACAAAGAAAGAAGAAAGAAAGAAACTACAATAACAAAACACAAAAATACGAACAGTCGCTAGAAAACAGTCAAAACAAATTGTAGTGGAAAAAACAAAACAATGTTAGGTAGATAGATAGATCGGCTGGTGGCTTAAATAAATGCTTTACTTTCGCTACTGTCAGGAAATCATCATACTCTCGCTATTGTCAGGAAATCATCATATTCTCGCTACTGTCAGGAAATCATCATATTCTCGCTACTGTCAGGAAATCATCACCTAGTCGTACACGGCTGCTTGCTCGTGTGCTGCTCGTGCTAACCGACTGATTGGATGTGCCTTAACAACAACAACAACAACAATAATAATAATGTACATTTATCATTCGCTCATCAACGCCCTGAGCGCTCACATGATACATATTAACCTAAATATGATATTCTACACACATGCAGAGCACAGTCCTACCAAAACAATTTACATAAAGTATTATACGGAAAAATAAACACACACACACACACACACACACTCACTACACTACACACACGCACACACACACACACACACACACACACACACACACACACACACACACACACACTCACACACACTTTAGTGTGTACAGTTTACAAATACAGTTCTTCTACGGATTTCCCTTGGTCAGAACATTTACGAGACGTGACCCTTATGTGTATAAACCACGCACAAATAACTATTCGAGAAAAAGCAATTCGAAGTTTAACGGGGAAAAAATAATTCTGCAGCATAACAATGTGTCATTACCTCCTTGAAATAGACCCAGAAGTTATTTAAAACAGAAAGCAATTAATAATTTTTTGCCCCGGAGGCATAACCATGTGCCATCATCTCCCTGAAATAGACCCAGAAGTTATTTAAAACAGAAAGCAATTAATCATTTTCCCCAGGAGGCATAACCACGTGCCATCATCTCCCTGAAATAGACCCAGAAGTTATTTAAAACAGAAAGCAATTAATCATTTTCCCCAGGAGGCATAACTACGTACCATCATCTCCCTGAAATAGACCCAGAAGTTATTTAAAACAGAAAGCAATTAATCATTTCCCCCCCAGGAGGCATGGCATAACCACGTGCCATCATCTCCCTGAAATAGACCCAGAAGTTATTTAAAACAGAAAGCAATTAATCATTTTCCCCAGGAGGCATAACCACGTACCATCATCTCCCTGAAATAGACCCAGAAGTTATTTAAAACAGAAAGCAATTAATCATTTTCCCCCCAGGAGGCATGGTATAACCACGTGCCATCATCTCTCTGAAATAGACCCAAAAGTTATTTAAAACAGAAAGCAATTAATATTTTTTCCCCCAGGAGGCATGGCATAACCACGTGCCATCATCTCCTTGAAACAGATCCTGAAGTTATTTAAAACAGAAAGCAATTAATCATTTTTTCCCCAGGAGGCATATCTCCCTGAAACAGATCCTGAAGTTACTTAACACACAACGTTCACATCAAACGCACAAAATGAGACCTCGATTCGCAAAGTACTCCAGCAGCACTTAGTAAAAACACACGGATCAGCTTTGTTATGCTCGGTCAAGGTCACAATTGCTATCACAGTAGAAGCTCAGTGCAGGCTTTTCATAATTATGTGCAAAGTTTAGTGGATCTCATAGAAGCCAACTCTAAGGAACAGCAACTTTAAAACTGTTTGTCGAGTCCGATAATTTGCCCATAACCTCCCTTATAGACACGTCACATTACAATGAAAGCAGCTCGTAATCGTGTCTACGTATGTAAACCAGTAATGCAAAATCTGGAAACTGATGCAATAAAACGTTAACGAGCCGATTTAAACTTCCCACGCCTATGTGACCTTAAAACTGTATAAAGGATTATGGTGCAACAGATTATATAATTGTGCCAAACTAGAGAGAGAGAGAGAGAGAGAGAGAGAGAGAGAGAGAGAGAGAGAGAGAGAGAGAGAGAGAGAGAGAGAGAACATGTCAACGTTAAGGTTTTCGTTTGGGGGTAGGGGGTAGAGTATTTCATATAATTTTATATAACCATGCTATGAGATATAAACACACACACACACACACACACACACACACACACACGCACACGCACAAACGCATACATCATTTTGTAATAATGCCAAAGAAAGTAACTCAAAACAATACATTAACAGTGTTCAAGAAAGTCCCTTAAGGTTGAAGAGGTGACAATCATACACATGCACGGACCCACAGATCCAGTCAATCGCAGTACCCTTTCCAGCATGCTGCCAGTAAGTAAACATGGTGCTTAACGTCCACAGAAACCATGAGGCTTATTAGGGACAGGGAGATGGGGGGAAGGGGGAGATTATATACCTATCGCTTCACTGTCACCACCAGAATGATTCTGCATTAAGATGGGCAGTGACGAGAGCCATTTTAACGCTTCAGTAGGAAGCGATGGACAAAAGTCACAAGACTGTTCACAAACCACAACCTTTTTGAAGAGAAAGGAGAGCCGAAGCGGTATCGAACCGAGGTCATTCCGCTTACCAGCCTAACGCCTTACCGCTAGGCCAAACCGGCTCACATATATGCTACCGGCATGGCGACACAAAACTTTATAGTAAGGAAAATACCGGCTATATTCCGCTTCTTAGTTAAATATAATATTAATAAAGCTATTTAGAAAGCGCAAAATCTTGTCCAAGGAGAGTACTGTAAGCGCATACACAAACACAGGCACCCGCACACACGAGCATACTGACTATACAAAGCTTAATTCAGACACGATATATCAAACATACATATAATATATATATATCCAGACAAAATTTCAAAGCACGTGGCATTTAGCGCTCTTTCTTTTTTCTTCTCTTTCTTTCTTTCCAGCGAGAATGAAAGCCCACAAAAACCACGCAACGCCAACATGAGGACAAAGGGAAATATACAGATACAAAAATACTGTATTAATCCTTAAAAGGGAAATTCAGTTGTCTGCCTTGACAAATAATAATTTGTTAAAAAAATAAAATAAAATAAATCAACAACAACAACAAAACCAAAGTCGGTGCGGCAGTGCCAAAGCACACGCCAAGAAGAACGGTACTTTGCGATATTTTGAAGACTAATGCTTTTAGTATTGAGTTATTTGGGCGTTTGGGCATGAGGGGATGGAGACGGAGGGGTGGGAGGGGGGAAGGGGGGGGGGGGGGGGGGGGCACGGTATGGCCCAATACGGCACGGCAGATCACGGCTTGGCATAACAGCCTGGCTGGCAGGGCATAGTAGGCTATGTAGCGCAGGCCTGAAGAGAGCAGCGCATCACATGATTTGCCACAGCACAGCACACAGCACGGTGAACACAGCACAGGTTCTAGGTGATAAATTTTAATCATCTGTAGGTTTATTTCGGGATAGGCAACATTTCTGTACTGTGATACAGACACAATGGAGCCAATTACGTGGCTCATGACGTATCCCTGATCAAATCCTTTTGTTGCTGTTGTCCTCTGAAAAACAGCGTACGTGCAGTCCACAGTTCTCGAAGGCTGTGAGCCATCGCCAAAAACACGTGAGGTGCAGCTGATAACACGATAAAGCATACACACACAACATACATCACACACACACACAACATACATTACACACAGACACACACACACACAACAACACACAAACAAACATACACACATAGCACAAGCACAAAACACACACATACACACACACACATACACACGCACGCACGCACACATACACACGCTCCCTCCCTCCTCCAACTAACTCTCTCTCTCTCTCTCAACACACACACACACACACACACACACACACACACACACACACACACACACACACACACGCAGGGGCGTATTGATGTGAAATACGTTACGTCTACATGAGAAAAATAAAGGTCGCCGCCGACGACACTACAGACCGTGTCAGGATGACGGGTGTCAATCCGCAGGATTTAGAAAGGACTTAACTGACTTGTTGAATTCAGCAAGTGAAAGACACATTTTGTCTCACGGATTCTAGGGAATCACCTCTTCGCGGTGATAAGGGTTGTCAGTACTGAATCCTTCTCCAGCTGAACGCGACACACGCGTGGGGTGGGGTGGGGGGGGGGGGGGGGGGGGATGACGGGAGGGACCTATGAGGGAGGAAAACGTCGCGGGAGGGACTGTGAGAAAAGAGATCCGGTGATGGGGGACGAGGAGGCCGGTGGGTGACTAAGGAGTTGAACACAAGTACGATTTCAGCTGCTGAGAAAAAAGACGCCATGTCTTCTGCCTTTTGGAGCGTGCCTGGCAACCTGTTCCAGAGGGTGGGCGCAGCACTGCGCAACGACCTTGCGCCTGAGTGCTTTTTGTTTGGGTTCTCGCCGAATCCAGAGATGGCAAGTCTGCACTGGGAAGAGGAGCGGAGAGAACGAGGCGGACTGTATGGGGACACAAGTTTCTGTAGATACCGTGGCGTAGTTTTATGCGTGCATTTGGTATGTGTGAGAGAGAGGATCTTGTATTCAATCCGATAGGAGATGGGCAAAGGAAGGGCTCGCCGCGGAACCCTCTACGGGCACTGACGTCACAACTTTTTACCGTTTCGTCGTCTTCTTCAGTGTTCCACGTTGTCCTTTGACACCTAGCTGGATGGTATTGTTGAAGTTGGCTGCCTACACCAGGTCCTCTATACAGCCTCAGAGCTTTTCTGCAAGCTTTGCTTCTTGAGGGCAATGCTGCGTCTGTGCTTCCTTGTATAAGGGCTAGGACTGCAGAACATGCTGTGGTTTCACATAAAGGTCGCCGCCGACGACACGACAGACCGTTGGGCTCGAGGTCAGCATCGTGTCCGTAACCTTTATGCATGGTATGAAATCTACACAGCAACGCGACAAAGACAACGTGAACAATAACTTAAAAAAATATTTATGGTGCTCCATCTCGTATCAGACCTGGGCGCCTACAAAGGCCTACAGATACACCCGTGCGACTAAATACGAGATACATATACTCCACAAGTTGTACCTCTTGTGGAGTTTATGTAAGTAAGTAACTTGGTGTTTTACGCCCAGTCAACCATTACGGATATATCAGGGCGAATGGAGTTTATGTACCTTGTGTTAATTTTATTCGCATGCCAGATGAGAGTTACCGTTGGCGACTCGGTTCTTTCGAGCGTTATTTAACACCACTGTTTGTTGGTTATATAGGCCCCACAGGCAGCCTTGGGTCACATTCTGTTTCAGGTTAACATGCAAACAAATTCCTCATAAATCTGACTTCAGGAGCACCAAAATTAGGACTGTACAGCAGGGAAAATAGACGTGGCGGATGTGTTTCGACGGTACGTCGGCCAAGAGGAGAATGAAGTGGCTTAACATTTCAGCTCGTGTGGATTAAGCCCTGTTGCGGCACGTCTTGTCACCAGAGTGACAAAAACGAGCTGCGATGCCTGCACGTTTTCCTACACACCAGAGGGTGACGAGTCGTGCAGCCATTGCACCTTCATTTTTATTTTGTGGAACTTGAATACCACTACAAGTGATATAGTGTGTGTGTGTGTGTGAGAGAGAGAGAGAGAGAGAGAGAGAGAGAGAGAGAGAGAGAGAGAGAGAGAGAGAGAGAGAGAGAGAGAGAGAGAGAGAGAAGGGGGAGAGAGAGAGAGAGTGTGTATGTATGCGAGTGTGTGTGTGTGTGTGTGTGTGTGTGTGTGTGTGTGTGTGTGTGTGTGCGTGCGATGTGTGTGTGTGTGTGTGTGTGTGTGTGTGTGTGTGTGTGTGTGTGTGTGTGTGTGTGTGCGCGCGCGAGTGTGTGTGTGTGTGTTCTGACGGTCCAACCCAAACGTTCTCTCTTTGAAAACCTTTGGAGGATTTTATGTACCTCACAATTATTTACTCGCCTGCCAGGCGACAGTTACTGAGGGTGATTCAGGTCTCTGCTGTCTCTCTTGTTTGCAGTTGTAACTACATGTTTTGGTACCTATTTAGGCTCTCACCACAGGACCTGCTTAAATCGCTTGTGACTATGAACCGGGTGACCTAGTTTATTCAGCGGGCCCACACGGGCAACGTAGGGAGATGATTAGGAAAAATGAAAATGAATGGACCGGGAAGGTAGAAATTAGGACAAGAGATTCCTGGCAGTAGGCGAAGCATGCGTGGCTATATTCTGACCTACTCTAGGCTTTACAGGGAGAACATTTGTTAGCTCTGGCTTCTTAAAAGAGAGGGACCTTGGTTTCTGCGTCCGCGGTACCCCACTCTTGGTAGGTATTATTAACTGACGGGGTAGACCCGTCTGTAGCAGGCCTGCAGTGGCCGACTGTATGGCCTAACTGTTACGATTCCAAAAATCTGAAACAGAACGAGGCCAAGAGCGCTCCTGCAGAATCAACACACAAGGGAGTTAGTTAATTAGCGCTCGAAATACGTAACACAAGTACAACAACAAAGACCTGAATCGCCTGCGGCAAGTTTCACCTGGCATGCCTGTAAATACAAGGTATATAAACTCCACCAGAGGCACCACAGAGAGCCGGTTTGGCCTAGCGGTAAGGCGGTAGGCTGGTAAGCGGAAGGACAGCTTCGGTTCTCCTTTCTCTTCAAAAATTGTGGTTTGTGGACACTGTCTTGTGACTTTGTCTCTCACAATTAATGAATCATTAAAATGGCTCTCATCGCTGCCCATCTTAATGCAGGTCATTCTGGTGGTGACAGTGTAGCGATAGGTGTATACTCTCCCTCTTCCCCCACCTCCATACCCCCTTCCCCCCATTCTCCCCGTCCCTAATAAGCCTTATGGTTTCGGTGGACGTTAAGCACCATGTTTACTTACTTACTGACACCAGAGGATGTACTCTGGTGGAGTTTATGTACCTTGAATTTACACGCATGCCAGGTGAGAGTTACCGTAGGCGACTCAGGTCTTTGTTGTTGTACTTGTGTTACGCATATCGAGCGCTAATTAACTCCCTTGTGTGTTGATTTTGTTACGATTCCAGTTAAAGTGCAAGCTGATAACCGATGTTTGAGCAAAGATTTGTGCGATTAGTTAACCAGTCCTTTCCGACACACCTTTCAATCAACTGAAGTATTTTGATGTGCTTTGAGGTTTTGACTCAATACAAGCGAAATCTGTGTGTTAACACCAACCACCGAAACACACACACACACACACACACACACACACACACACACACACACACACACACAACACAAAACGAACATTTTAATCAAAATATTCACATCAGTATGTTTCTGTTTAGTTTTGTTTTTGTTAACTTGTCTGCTTTTACTTAGTTATGAAGTGCATACTAAGTAAAAGCAGATAAGTGTCCTACATCTCATTTTTACCGCTGAACTGTTAAGTGTTGTTTTGTAGCTTGAAAAGTGGGATTACCCCGAAAATGTGCATATTGAGTTTTGTCAAAATAAATAGCGTTCTTTTTAACCAAGTATGTGTTTGGATTTCATATAATGAAGGGCAGTAATTTGATTTGAATTACTTGTCAAGACTTTCCCGGACGAGGGGCGAAAGGGTCACCAGTGGGTCAGCACGACCTCCCAAGTTAATGCTAAATTAACAGCCGGCTGACCTGGGCCGAAAATTGCTTACGCTGCTCGGAATTTGAATGTATGACTTGGCTGTCCTCCCTTATGTGCACACGATATTTCCGTCAGACGTCAAGATTACGCCGCAGACTGACTTGAATTCTAACCTTGGACTGACCTAGGTAGCACGTGAAGCTTGTCGGAAGAGGCGCACGGGCAAATCGAAGGCCGCACTGTCGCAAATAGCCACTACTGCGTTGGCGAGACTTCAATAAATGCCGGACTCTGCTTGGCATTCCGAGTCTGAGCGTGCATGACTCTGGTACAGCTAGCTATAAGGGCACGGTCAAACCGAAAATATCACTGTTATTAAGTACTTTTTCTTCACAGTATACACACAACCGACAGCGGATAAAGAGAGAGAGAGAGAGAGAGAGAGAGAGAGAGAGAGAGAGAGAGAGAGAGAGATTGTGTGTGTGTGTGTGTGTGCGCGTGCGTGCGTGCGTGCGCGCGTGTGTGTGTGCGTGTTTGTGCGTGAGTGCGCGCGTGTGTGAGTGCGCGTGCGTGCGCGCGCGCGTTTATGCGAATTTTTATGATACCACTGCTGACGATGTTCACTATGTGTCGTTCTACGTGTTTTTGTTTGTTTTCTTCAAAATTAATACGTGATATTTGTTTATTGCGAGATTCCGGTTGAGATGATAGTGATCTCGATGATTATTAACTGATGATAATCAACTAGACTTTAACGTCACCTCAACCGCACATGCTCATCCGAGGGGCGGTGAAAAAGTCATTAATGAATACACATTACAAAACGCTTCTCCTGTGTAAATCTATACCTACCCACGTGTAAAACTATACCTTAACCTTCTCATACGTAGAACAATACCTTCTCATGTGTAAAACTATAACTAAGGCAAAACCCACAAAGTGTACTTTATCGCGTGTGTGAGACTGAGTTTGTAGAATTGAAATACAAGCTAGATTAAATCCACCAAAGTCCCGGTCCCTTTGCTCGCGATCAAACACTAGCAACAGTGAAGCTTTCAATGGACGAGGGTGCTGAATCCCTTGACTGTGACCGAACACTTACAACAACGAAGCTTTCAGTAGCAGAAGAAGCTGAACCCCTTATCACAAGTGGCCGTGAACCCCTTGATCACACAGAAGACTAGCAACAACGAAGCTTTCAGTGGACGAGGCGGTTGAACCGTTTGATTACACAGAACACGAGCAGCAGCGAAGCTTTCAGTGCATTAGGAGGCGAGAGCAGAGGCTGCACCAGTCCTCGGAACGCTCATCCGCGAAGAGTGTAATTTGTTCACTAATCAGCACAATTCGCCTTGCAGACTGCATGTACTGGTGATCAGTCCTTAGCTTGACACTGGGGATAACTCCATTAGAAGCACCTGTCTTAATGGCACAGCGAAAATCACTTGTTATCCGTCATTTGCATCACACTGACAATGGTGCAGAGCACACTGCGCTTTACAAGATCAACAAAAATGTATACATAAAACCTCAAAAATAATATATCTACACACACACACATACGCACACACGCACAGACACACAGACACAGACACACACACACAGAAGGAATATAACGGAGATGAGAGAGTTGGGCAAAAGGGGAGAAGAAAAAGAAAAGAAAAAAGAAAAGAAAAATGAAATCGCCATATTGTGCTACTGTTAGCAGATGTGAGTTCTTAACGTGATTTTGAAGGCATAGGGGGACTGAATATAACGGGTGTCAGAGGGAAGAGAATTCCATTGCTTGCGGGTGAAATGAGCACACGTCTTGTGCCTTGTCGTTGACAGTAGCTGCCACAACAACGGTTTCTGACGCGACAAAGATCGTAGTTGTGGCAGCTACCCGCAATAGCAGTGCCTAACATCCGCGAGGTCGTGGCGGGCGGCAGCCGAGCAGACATTTGACGTTACGTACAGGCAGTCCTGCCAACCGTCACTCACGAACTGGGCTGTACCTGTTGTACAAAACATATCCTGCAGGCCCGGGGAAACGAATAGTTCCTTTAAAGCTGTGCGTTATTACAGCAAGGGATGTTAATGGTCTATGTACTTTAAAGATGCATTGATGTACGGCTGTTCGGGAAGTGAAGCAGGCGCAACAAATACTGCCATTCCTGCGTGGACCTCTTCGGTCACAGCAGACGCAATGCAATCTGAAATAGATAATGACGGATTCTTGCTACAATGGGGCAAGGTGAAGCAGGACGGATACCTGCTAGAGTGGGGTAGGGTGAAACAGGACGGATACCGGCTACAGTGGGGTAGGGTGAAGCAGGACGGTACATACTACAATGGGGTAGGGTGAAGCATGACGGATACCTGCTACAATGTGGTAGGGTGAAGCATGACGGATACCTGCTAGAGTGGGGTAGGGTGAAGCATGACGGATAGCTGCTACAATGGGGTAGGGTGAAGCAGGACGGATACCTGCTACAATGTGGTAGGGTGAAGCAGGACGGATACCTGCTGGAGTGGGGTAGGGTGAAGCAGGACGGATACCGGCTACAGTGGGGTAGGGTGAAGCAGGACGGTAATACTACAATGGGGTAGGGTGAAGCATGACGGATACCTGCTACAATGTGGTAGAGTGAAGCATGACGGATACCTGCTAGAGTGGGGTAGGGTGAAGCATGACGGATAGCTGCTACAATGGGGTAGGGTGAAGCATGACGGATACCTGCTAGAGTGGGGTAGGGTGAAGCAGGACGGATACCGGCTACAGTGGGGTAGGGTGAAGCAGGACGGTAATACTACAATGGGGTAGGGTGAAGCATGACGGATACCTGCTACAATGTGGTAGGGTGAAGCATGACGGATACCTGCTAGAGTGGGGTAGGGTGAAGCATGACGGATAGCTGCTACAATGGGGTAGGGTGAAGCAGGACGGATACCTGCTAGAGTGGGGTAGGGTGAAGCAGGACGGATACCGGCTACAGTGGGGTAGGGTGAAGCAGGACGGTAATACTACAATGGGGTAGGGTGAAGCATGACGGATACCTGCTACAATGTGGTAGGGTGAAGCATGACGGATACCTGCTAGAGTGGGGTAGGGTGAAGCATGACGGATACCTGCTACAATGGGGTAGGGTGAAGCAGGACGGATACCTGCTAGAATGGGGTAGGGTGAAGCATGACGGATAGCTGCTACAATGGGGTAGGGTGAAGCATGACGGATTCTTGCTACAATGGGGTAGGGTGAAGCAGGACGGATTCTTGCTACAATGGGGTAGGGTGAAGCAGGACGGATTCTTGCTACAATGGGGGCAGGGTGAAGCAGGACGGATACCTGCTAGAATGGGGTAGGGTGAAGCAGGACGGATACCGGCTGCAATGGGGTTGGGTGAAGCAGGACGGATACCGGCTACAATGGGGGTAGGGTGAAGCAGGACGCATACCTGCTACAACACGTGTTGATGTTTTATTGTAACATGTATTGAATGTTTTATGTACATGACGAGACAGAAGGCAAATTTCTCTACACAGAGACAATAAAGTTGTATTTTATTGTATTGTACCTGCTACAATTGGGTAGGGTTAAGCATGACGGATACCAGCTACAGTGGGGTAGGGTGAAGCATGACGGATACCTGCTACAATGGAGTAGGGAGAAGCATAACGGATACCTGCTACAATGGAGTAGGGTGAAGCATGACGGATACCTGCTACAATGGAGTAGGGTGAAGCATAACGGATACCTGCTACAATGGGGGTAGGGTGAAGCATGACGAATACCTGCTACAATGGAGTAGGGTGAAGCATTACGGATACCTGCTACAATGGAGCAGGGAGAAGCATAACGGATACCTGCTACAATGGAGTAGGGTGAAGCATGACGGATACCCGCTACAATGGAGTAGGGTGAAGCATGACGGATACCTGCTACAATGGAGGTAGGGTGAAGCATGACGGATACCTGCTACAATGGAGTAGGGTGAAGCATAATGGATACCTGCTACAATGGGGGTAGGGTGAAGCATGACGGATACCTGCTACAATGGGGGTAGGGTGAAGCATGACGGATACCTGCTACAAGGGGGGTAGGGTGAAGCATGACGGATACCTGCTACAATGGGGGTAGGGTGAAGCATGACGGATACCTGCTACAATGGGGGTAGGGTGAAGCATAATGGATACCTGCTACAATGGGGGTAGGGTGAAGCATGACGGATACCTGCTACAATGGGGGTAGGGTGAAGCACGACGGATACTTGCTACAATGGGGTAGGGTGAAGCATTCATGACGACTTCATGAAACGGCTGATTACGCAGTACAATGAAGCTATTCGGAACATGTAAACATGGTGCTTAACGTCCACAGAAACCATAAGGCTTATTAGGGACGGGGAGAAGCGGGGAGGGGGAAGGGGTAGGGGGGGGGAGAGGCAGATTAACTCAAAACGTATTTTTGCGTTAAAATAAATAAATAATTTAACGTAAGTGAATTATCTCCCCTGAATATTGTCACAGTCAACGAAAGCATAGTAAGCAAGTAAACATGGTGCTTAACGTCCACAGAAACCGCACGGCTATCCTACCTATCGCTACACTGTCACCACCAGAATGACTCCTGTATTAAGATGGGCAGCGATGAGAGCCATTTTAATATTTCAGTAGGAAGTGATGGCCAAAGTCACAAGACAGTGTCCGCACAGAACATGTGCCTTTGCTGCGGTTTATGTACCTTGTGTTTACTCGCATGCTAAGTGGGTGTTACCGAAGGCGACTCGGGTCTTTGTTGTTGTGTTCGTGTGACGTCTTTCGAGGGACAGATTACCGATTACCCCCCTTGTCTGTTGATGCTTGGTTTTGATGCTTACTGTCCCCTCGTGGCCGAGGGGTTGTTTGCATGTTTAAATATATCTTTCGTACCTCACCTGGAGCGAAAGGAATGAACATCATTAAACCCTTGATGTATCCATTTTAGCCAGAGAGCCTTCAGTTATTTAAAACTGACCACCACGCTTGCGGGTCTCTTCAATCAATGAACGCGTCAGCAACGTCATTTTTAGCCTCCCCCCCCCCACCCCCCCACACACACACACACACACACACACTGTGAAAGATATAGTTGGGTTGTGTTCAGTTGATAACCCCCCCCCCCTCCCCTCCCCACAGAGGAAACATTCCATTTTGTATAGAAATAATTCACCGATTTTGACTTAGTAGTCACACACACACACACGGGGGGGAGGGGGGGGGGTGTGTCTTGTGTGTGTGCGTGCGTGCGTGTGTGTGTGTGTGTTTGTGTGTGTGTTAGAAATAGACTGACCTACGGCCACATGAAGACAGGAAAATCCTATCAGTGTATGTATATTAGCAATCAACCGACTAGCGTTCATTTCGTGTACAAGGAAAATGTCGTTGGTGCTGTTAGCAAAGGAAGAAGGAGTGGAAGCATTGGCGGGTACCTGCATGGTTTTTAACACGCCAAGTCATCCTCGTAGAGCACATCAGGAGTTGAGTGGGAAGAGCAAAAGGAACAGGAAGACTACGAAGAAGGAGAAGGAGACTAAAGAAGAAGAAGCAGAAGAAGAAGAATAGCAAAGACAAACAGAAGGAGGCTGAGGTGATGGAGGGGGGAGGAAAACGTGAGAAGAAGACCCAAGATGAAGAAGGGGGCAAAGGTGGAGGAAGAGGAAGATAAAGAGGAGGAGGAGGAGGGGGAGGAAAAAGAAGAAGACCCCAAAAACGAAGAGGAAGAAGGAGAAGGAAAAGGAGGAGGAGGACTCGAAGATGAAAAAACTACTCAAGCATTTTGTAAAAAAAATTGGAAAGGAAAATAACACACACACACACACACACACACACACACACACACACACACACACACACACACACACACACACACACACACACACACACACACACACACAGGCGCGTACACACACACACACACACACACACACACATACACACACACTCAAACACACACACACACACACAAGATCATCGAAAAGCTGCATCAGTGGAGTTCAAAGCATAACGGCCGTGAGGCTGCATGTGACAAGAGGGATAGAACTCAACAGGGTGGCAAGTGTATCCGCACTCACGTCAGACCAGCCACCTTGCCCCCGTCACTGGCACACCAGCGAATACGCAGTGGATGCCCTATTTTCAATTAATTTTTTTTTTAAATGGGGGGGTTAGTGGAACTCGGGAATAAACAAAATGCATTACAGATGGGCGGACACTGACCGATTCTTTAAATATCCAGCGGTCGGTCAGTCATCCGCTAAGGTCATATTAGGAAAAAAACAATAACAACAACAAGGGGGCATACTAAGTAAGGTATGCATGGATTTATACAACTACATTATCTGTCATACTATAAAAACATTAAGTTACTGAACAGCAAATCCACGTGCCATATAAATTTCTTAGTGGTATGGGGGATCCACAATCCCAAATCACTCTAAACCCTCCCCCACCCCCACATACACTAACCGACAGGACACTTACTAAAAGCACCATTTTGCAGGCCAGCCTCAAGAATCATAAAAGCCTGGAAAGGCGAGGCATCACTGCGACGAAGACCGGAGGTCACGAGAAGGGGTGTAGAAGCGAATGAGTTCAGACAGATACCATTAGTAAGTGAACAAAGCTTGAAGACAATACCAAACTTGAAAGTTTGACTGGCAGCCGTTGAGGGTCCTTGAGCTTCCTTCATCGAATCCTCCAGTCCCACAACAAAACAAGAGACGTGGGGAGGAAGTAAGGAGCCAATTAAAACGTCGATGACATATATTTACCTAGCCATTAGCCAATCGCAGCTGCGGACGGCTGGTACTGTAACTGGGGCAATAGCACCGTCAGTTCGCGGGCCTCAAATGGCATGAGAATGCCGTAACTGGATGTTTCACAGGGCACAGCGCCAGTTGCCAACTGGTGGCGGATCCGTTACTCGGTTATCTCCCCTGCCCTTGAAGCTGGCTAGACAAGAATTTCGCTCTCTTCGGATCCTGACGGATCGAAATCGTTTCTGTTCTTCATTCTGTTCGTGGGCGCCCCCAGGGTGGGTATATGGGAAGGGGGGGGGGGGGGGGGGGGAGAGAGAGAGAGAGAGAGAGAGAGAGAGAGTTAACTGAATAGGCCAACAGCCCCTTTCAGTGGGAAGAGAGGAAGAGACTCACATAACCTAAAATATACATTCAACGACATCTTCAGCCACATCTGCAATGGGCTATTGCAATCTCTACCAATAATTATATATTCATCACAATGTCCACATAAGCACACATGAGTGAGTGAGAGAGAGAGAGAGAGAGAGAGAGAGAGAGAGAGAGAGAGAGAGAGAGAGAGAGAGAGAGAGAGATGGGAAATCGATTTTGGGCATTGATGAAAGAGCACACACGCTTTCGCAGATTAAGGGTACAAACGATGGGATATCTGGCACTGTTACAAATCAGCTGGATGAATGACCGAGCTTCGTGTAGAAATAAGCCGAAAGACAAACGACTAAACTGATTGTGATCAATGATCGTCGAACACACACCAGGTGGCCAACGAACCCGTTGACGAAAGAAAAATCGCAGAAGTAATTGGCAGAAAAATCAAGCTGCACGAATCTACTGAGAACGCTCGTATGAAGCACCTGAGAGAGAGAGAGAGAGAGAGAGAGAGAGAGAGAGAGAGAGAGAGAGAGAGAGAGAGAGAGAGAGAGGGGTGGGGGTCCGGGCCAAATGAACATTAACAACCGATTTGACTCTTTTTACAGAGACAGATTGGCGCGCACCTACACACACACACACACACACACACACTCACGGGGCTTGTTCGAACACACACACACACACACACACACACACAAGCGCGCGCGCACCCACCCACCCACACTCACGGGGCCTGCTTGAATACACACACGCACGCACACACAGACAGACACACACACACACACACACACACACACACACACACACACACACACACACACTCAGGGTGCCGGCATCATTCTGCAACCCCCGACAGAAAACCGTTAAACGTTAAAGGTGCACTGCGTTCACAGCTTTCACAACGCATCTTGATCTACTCCCCAAATCCTTTAAAGTTCTAGGTTCTCAGCTAGAGAGTTTGGTCACAGACGGCTTAGCCCCGTACGTAAATAAAACGTGTATCAATAATCAAAGGTGTGGCGGAAGTTGTTGAAGGAGAGTTAATCACTTTCCTGACCTGTGCTGCTAATGACACCAAATCGTGTGCGAAGGTCGCATCAAGGTGAAAGACAATCCTCATAAAGAAGGTTCAAGGCTGATTCAGTGTTGTGACACACGCCACCTGCTCTGTCTTCGAAAAGGACGTAGGAAGAGTGAATGTGAATGAACCGGGAGGCAGAAATTGGAAAAGCAAAGGTCTTGGCAGCAAGCGAATCGTGAAAAGCTATATTCTGACCTGCTTCCAGGCTGTAAAGGAAAGAGCCTTTGACAGCTGTAGGCCTTCTGCAGATGGGTTCTTAACTGTTGCGTCCTCGCTAGCTTACCGCAGGAGTGGGATTGACTGACCGATTCTGGATACTAAAGCCACGTCGACCGCTTTAAAGGCAACGTTATGGAAACTTCCAACATACATGGTGAAATGCGTGTGTGTTTTCACAAATGCCATCTTGAACTGAACTGTTTTTGATTCTTTATATATATATATACTCGCGTGCGCGCGCGTGTGCGTGCGTGCGTAGATGTGTCTGTGTGTGTATGTGTGTGTGTGTGTGTGTGTGTGTGTGTGTGTGTGTGAGTGTATGTTTGTGTGTGCGCGCGCGCGTGTGCGTGTGTGTGTGCATCTTTTTGTACGGCGCATCGTGCCCAAGATTTGGCTAGGGATAACGCGCCATACAAAGTTTCCTTTATTATGATTATCATATTTAACGTTACAGTTAATATAATATGCTGACTGTATCATTAAACATAATCATAAGATGCTGTCAACAGCAAACGTGCTTCGCTCTGATATAAGACTTGATTCTGTTTGCTGTTATCAAATCACAAATCAAAGTTTAATTCACTGTTCATGTGAAATGTTACTCTGTTTCAGAAGATTTGAAAGCCCCAACAAACAAACAAGAAGCAAACAAACAAAACCCAGCAACAACAACAACAACCAACAACAACAACAACAACAACAAAACAACCACCAACAACAACAAAAAACAACAACACACACACCCTCCAAAAAAACAAACAACAAAAATTAAGACAAAAGAAAACAGAAGAAAAGGAGAAAAACAAACAGAAACAAAACAAAAACAAAAGCAAAAGCAAAAAAGAAAAGCCCCCCCCCCCCCCAAAAAAAAAAAAAAAAAAAAGAAGAAGAAGAAAAAAGAAAGATAAAAAGATACTGAATGAACAAGTAGAGCGGACAATAAAAGCCGAAATCCTGGCAGAAAGCGAAGCATGCAAAAGATCTATCCTCATCTACTGCAGGCCTTAACGAGAGAATACTTGCCAGCTGGGGGTTTTGCGTGAAGGGGACACGTTAATTGAAGCGTGAGAGATGCCCCCCTTGAGGGGACGGCAGAAAAAGACTCCCTGGCCCTCAGCCACACGCGTAAAGAAGGCGTGTATCAAAGCGTTTCATTCATTCAGTTCATTGCTCATTTGCAGCTGCAGGGAGTGTTTCGGCTGATTACCTACAGCGGCCCAGCGGGCAGCTTTAACCACGACAAATGAAGAGCCAGAAATCCCGATCCAGAGACAAGCCGCTGTTGAGAAGTCTCTCCCACATGGACGTAATCAAGACAGAATTAATCGCCACTCATTGCTCCTCGCAAATGTAACGCTGCTGTGTGTTAAAAAAAAAGAAAGAAAAAAAAGCGGAGGGCGGGGTGGGTGTGGGTGGGTGAGCGGGACGGTGAGAATGGCAGTGGTTACATACTGATTAACTCTGATACGCGTTTATAGCTGGGAGCAACCCTTGGGAGAGACGTTACCTGTCGTCCTCGCCCAGGTCTGATAGCAGCCTAGCCTACCAGGCCTCCGATGTAATTCTGTATCAGCAACCAAATGTTCGTGGAAAACCTCTGTGGCGGAACGCCCCGAACAGTGATCTTTTAATATGACATCGTGCGTGCATTTTCAGTGCATTTTCAGTGTCCCCTAAATCAGAAACCAAAGGCCAAAGGGTTAAGGATCAATAGTCTTCGGCTATCTTTTTCAACTTTTCAGCACAGGTTGCAGACAATTTAGTTCACCATACCGACTCAGGCCTTTGACTCACAGGTTTCAGACACCTTTATTTCACCTTATCAACTCAGGTCTTTGACTCACAGGTTTCAGACACCTTTAGTTCACCTTATCAATTCAGGTCTTTGACTCCCTTATTAAAATAATCAGCACAGGTTTCAGGCACCTTTAGTTCACCTTATCAACTCAGGTCTTTAATGTATCGTTCTTATGAATTTAGGTTGTTGATACACTGTTCATCTTATCGACACAGCTCTTTGGCACACTGTATTCACCTTATCGACACAGATATTTAACACACTGTGTTCTTCATCATATCAACTCAGGTCTTTGACACACTGTTCACCTTATGAATACAGCTCGGGAAGACACATCGCCGTCTATATCCCTTCACACATACTCTAGAGCACACTGTGTTGACCATATTAACATCGGTCTTTGACACGCTGTATTCACCTTATCAACTCTCGTCCTTGACACACTCTGTGCTCCTGATTCACTGTAGTCATTGCTGAGGTCTTTGATACACTGTGTTCACCTTATCAACTCAGGTCTTTGGCACAGTCTGTTCACTTTATCAACTCGGGTCTTTGACACGCTGTGTTCACCTTATTAACTCAGGTCTTTGACACAGTCTGTTCACTTTATCAACTGAGGTCAGGTCTTTGACACGCTGTGTTCACCTTATCAACTCATTTCTATGATACACTGTGTTCACCTTAAATCAACTCAAGCCTTTGACACAGTGTCACGCAAGACACGCAAGATTACAAGAACATGTGTTTGCCAGTTACATTAGAATGTACACAGGAGTTTTTCTTGGTAACGTTCCATTCATTGCAGCGCGCTTATAAATAGACACGACAATACGATTAGCCGTGTATAAAAAGAGTTAATGTAGCAATCTCATTCTGTGCTCATCTTATCAACTTAGACCTTTGACACACCGTGTTCACCATATCAAGTCAGGTCTTTGACATACACCGCGTGTATCTGATCAGCTCAGGGTCTTTGAGACATTGTGTTCACCCTATAATCCCAGGTATTTAACACTGTGGTCACCGTTATCAAATCGGGCGTTTACCATACTTTATTCCCTCTTAAAACTCGATTTTAACGATTCTTCACAAAACGTTCTAGATAGTTTGCTGGCAAACAATAGATCGGAAATAGCATGCAGCCTTTGAGGAAGTGAAAGAACAGAAGCGAACGCAAAGACAGGAAAACCGAAAGGTACATTACAAAGCCTCTAAAAAAACAAAAAAACAAACAAAAGCAAACCAACCAACCAACCAACCAAACAACAAATGCCTCAGGCTTTTAATACACTTTGCTGGTTTTTACCAGAAACAGATCTGCAGTATTTTTGTGAATGCACTTTGTTTTTACCAGAGGCAGAGCGATCTGCAGTATTTTGGGTTTGAAAAACACACATTTTGTTGGTTTTTACCCGAGGCAGTGTACGTTCGGAGATGCAACGATTCTTGTTTCACTATTGGAGGATTGCAGTTTACTTTTACTTCTCCCCATACCTCCCACCCCCAACTTCCCCTAACACCCACAGAGCCAGGTATAACCATGCCCCACCCCTCCCGGTAACCGCATTTCTCTTCTTGTGTGGGGTGAACAACAACACACCTAGATGCAAACCTTTTCGTTTTTCTGATGCCACATTCATAACTGTGAAACCTTTGAGAGAGAGAGAGAGAGAGAGAGAGAGAGAGAGAGAGAGAGAGAGGAGAGGGAGAGGGTGTGTGTGGGGTGGGGGGGGGGAGGGGGGGGGGGGGGGGGGGGAGAGGCGGCGCTATTAATTGTAAAATCAATGGAAATAATCAATCTTGTCAACGTGACCTTTTTCAGCATCGCGAAATAAAAGACATGATTCAAGATGTTTTGAGGTTCCTGAAATAATCCCTTATGTTCTTTGGCAAAAAATGATGAATCTGGTTTCTTTCAAACAATACTACCATTTCGAGTTCATTGTTTTCATGACAAAGCGCGTTTAAGTAGATATATTTAGCCTGTCTACGTTCACTGGCGGTCAGTTATATTTTTGATTTTCTTTTTACCGTGTTAGGATCTCTTGTGTCTGTGCGCCCATCTCTTTCGGGTCCCTCTGCACTGGTGGTGGTGGTGGTGTGTGTGTGTGTGTGTGTGTGTGTGTGTATGCGCGCGCGCGAATGTGTGTGTGTGTGTGTGTGTGTGTGTGTGTGATGGGGAAACTCCATTGCTGATTAAGTGAGTCTGAATGTACAAGTAGTCTTTTGATGCTACTGGAGAGTTTATTTACCTATTAAGAATCATGGACGTACGTATGGCGGGTATACACAAAATAATACTATATTATGTGTGCGATTTGCGCATGTACACATGTGTATAGGTCTGTGGGTGAGTGATGCTTCTTAAGTTTATTATTATTTTTTGTTTTATACAGACCTGTAGGATAATGCACTTGCGCTGAAACAACAGTTATCAAGTGTCATTAATTAGTATCTATTGTTCGTATTCGACTAGGGGTGCGCATCGCTGAGGGCTTAGGAAGCGAGGAAAAATAGCTGCGCCCCCCCCCCCCCTCCCCCCAACACACACACGTACACGAATATTGTCTTCTTCGACTATTTTTCTCTTCTGTGTGTGGAGGGGTGCGTGTGGGGGTGTGCATGCGTGTGGGGGTGTTTGAGTGTGTGTGTGTGTGTGTGTGTGTGTGTGTGTGTGTGTGTGTGTGTGTGGTGCGCGTGTGTGTGTGTGTGTGTTGAGTGTTCCGGTGTAGCGGGTTTGATGATGCATGTGGAAATGAGGGGGGGGGGGGGGGGGGAGGGGGGGGGAGGGGGGGGGGAGGGGGCTACGGTATGCGTGATCACGAGCGCTCCAGAATTTGTGGGCACATACAGTACTGCACGTACCCACTTAGTATTCGTTCTGTGTACTATGAATCATTTTCCCCGACATCTGGACTACCCCTAATGACAGGATCTCGTTCCTAGTCTGAATGGGTTCGATTCCCACCCAGGCAGGCGTTAGGCTAGGCAGCATCAAAGACCGTGCGCCGCCGCCAGGAGTGCCACCAATAAGCTAGCTGATTAGTTCGTTCACAACATGGGCCCTGATTTCCCACGAGTCTCTGCGGATCGATTTGACCTCAGCCCCCTCATTAGGCGTCGTGACGTCACAACGATGGCACGTAATGGTCGCTTCAAGAGTGAGAGTCTAAACTACCAACGTTTTAATTGTCGTGGGGGCGGGGGTGAGTGTGGGGGTGGGGGGAACTAAAAGATGTCAGTCAACTGAACATGGTCAACCGATTTGGTATAACTATAGACTCAAGTGACGTTTAACGTCGGCGACTTTTGAGTATTTCCGGACATGACTGCACGTGGATTATGAGATGCAAAATAGGATTTTGATCCCGTGTGCACTCAGTGGCTGGTCTGTTTGATTGAATGCTCATGAATAATGCATATTCCACTCCGTCCAAGGACCGCATGCTTATTTAATGGTGTCATTAAGGGCCCAAAATGGACTGGAAGCTGTTGAACTATGTGGGCTATGCATATCATATTTTTTGACTGTGGGTAATTTACATAACGAAGATGGAAGGGGTGGGGGCGGTTGGGATATTGGGGGTAGGGGGGGGAGGGGAGGGTAGGTGGCGTGACCAAGAAGGCAAACAATGAAAAGGTAGAAGAGACTTATCGGTTGCCCTTGGGAGAGAGTTTCCTAGGAACACGGCAATATAGTGCCACGTGTATGTGCTTGACGTAATCGACGTATTTGCAGTATGTCTGTGTAACTTATGAGGGGTATGTAACTTGTTTTAGTACACCCACTCAACATAGCTAACAAGGACGGTTATATCAGGGCGAATTTTTCTGAGGGGATCGGAGTGGAGCGGAGACAGAACTCGAACCCGAAAACGTCAATACTCCAGGATCAGGTCCATTTGCACCTATCTAACAAGCAGCCCTTGCTACATTACAAACACAGATAAGCACGACTATACTACAAACACAGAAGGATAAACACGAATAACGAATAGATTAACGCAATTTCACAGAGTTCCGACAAATGAATATATGCAGAAACACCGGAATTACGTATCGTTCATGGTCAACTAACGTGGTCAACCCCGAGAGAGAGAGAGAGAGAGAGAGAGAGAGAGAGAGAGAGAGAGAGAGAGAGAGAGAGAGAGAGAGAGAGAGAATGGTTTATTGAAAAAGGCCGTGGGCCCATGTCAACTGTGGTGACGAACACAGTCAAGCAACTTTAGGTCAACGTAAAGCTCACAGGTACAACATCTGTCCAGACAAAACGGTATTGCGTACATCAAAAGCCTTGTGTAGAAAAGTAGCGAGTCGGAGTTGGAGATACTTGTTTTCAGAAGCAAACAACACTGACAGTTTAAAGAGTGATGGACATCTGACATATCTGCGTGGTATATATTTATCTCTTAGGTCATTGTACATAGGACATGATAATATGATCTGCCTCAGCATTCCTAGCAAAGCGAAGCCTGTGGGATCTCAGTTGTGAAACACCTCATCTTATTCTCAGCAAACAATTTCTTGCTTTTATGTGCTTTAAATCGTGCAAAAATGGTGACATAGTCAAGCTTGATTTAAACGTGTTATATACATAAGGTATCTTTCATTAGTAGCTATGGAATCAGACCACTCTTGTTTGTATTCGGTAATAATTCTGTTTTTAAATTCTTTAAGGAATGTTTTCTCATCTCCAACACCCTGGTTTTCCCATACATGGTTAAAACCATATTTATATAACAGAAAGCATACTGATGAGGCCCAAGTTTTTCGATTTTGCTCGTATAGGTAAAGTAGCATTTTGTAGGATTTGGGATATGGGAAACGATGGTCGGGCATCTTAAGTATACGTAACCAGTATTTTACAGATTTTACAAAAATGTTGACAAAGAGAGGGGGTACCGCCCAGTTTCACCATACACCATAACATTCGGAGTTCGGCTGCTTACATTTAAAAATCTCTTTAGTGCAAAAAGGTGTATTCTTTCAACAACTTTCAAGTCGGCCTCCAAACCCCAGACTTCAGCCCCATAATTGAGAATTGGTTGAACTTGTACATCGAACAGTTTAAAGAAAATCGAAGGAGATTTTTCCCCAAGCGACCAAAGTAGTTTCAGGATGTTAACAATACCTATTTTGGCACGAGCTGCCATGTCCTTCAGAGCATGGGAGATAAGTGGAGAGAGAGAGAGAGAGAGGGAGAGAGAGAGAGAGAGAGAGAGAGAGAGAGAGAGAGAGAGAGAGAGAGAGAGAGAGAGAGAGAGAGAGAGATTGATTGAACTTTATTTCTCAACGGTGAAGATATTAAGTACAAAGGCCGACTCACATATCTGCCGTTGCTACAGTACTACTAATAACCAAGACATTCACAGTTAAATATTATTACAGAAGGCTATAGACAAATACAGCATCAGTAAAAATAAAAACAACAATTAATAAAATAATAATAATAATAATAATAACAACAATAACACATATAAAACCAGACAGCGATTGCAACGGAAATGAAAGGGAAAAAAAAAAGCAGTGAAAAACAACTGGAGCAAAAAAGTCTAAAACACAGTTAAATACACACACACAAAACTAAAAAACACACTAAAAACTAAAAAAAAACTGGGTAATTTACAGAGACAGCAGGGGAAGGGGAGGGGGGGGGGGGGGGGAGAGAGAGAGAGAAGAGAGGAGAAGAGAGAGAGAGAGAGAGAGAGAGAGAGAGAGAGAGAGAGATGGGTTGGGTGGGGGTAGTGCTATAAGATCGAGTCTCGAAATGATGAAATGCACAAAATTAATATTCCCGCGGGAAATATTGTCTCATAGCCAAATAATGATAAAGGAACTATAGCCTTCTCAGACAGGGCGAAACAACGATCTGTTCACGACTTTTGGTTATTTTAGTCGTGATTTGTATGCTGCATTATTTTTCATCTGTCGGTTAATTCCCCCGACGCCAAAGGAATCGCGGGCAAAGAGCGCACAAGGCGCTCGTTAGTGACAGTGTCCAAAAAAAAAAAGAAGTCACCTTATAAAATCGATATAAAAACAACGCCACGTTCGAAAGCAAAACTTTCACTGCGAATCGTGTTCCTTTAACCTGCCCCAAATACATGAGAAATTTAGCCTGGATAGTTCCTTTAAAGCGTCATGTCCACGCTACTGACGCATAAACATTACAATGTACATTGCTAGATGGTTTAATATCTTCCAGATATTTTTTTTATTTTTTTTTAATTTTTTTTTACAATTAACTCTTTTAACTCAAAATCGGACTATCTGCGGAAGCCCAACAATTTGAAAGCTGCATGTTTTGAAACAATTTCAAATCAATGCTTTTTGCTGTAAACTCTGTGTGTGTGTGTGTGTGGGGGGGGGGGGGGGGGGGTATATGCACAAAAGAAACAAGGAAACATCGTCATCTAGATCTCTTCAGTGAATCATCACCCGAGTCACATCTGTGTCTCCTGTCAGAAAAAAAAAACACAAAACATTTTGAAGTCTTCCCACCTTTTTCTTAAAAAAATATTTGTATATATAATTATATATATAGTATTTTCACATAAGTGATATTACACTGATGTCACAATTATCATGCTAACAACAAGCATTAGCATGTCAACAAAGCTCAAGGTACTTGATCTATATATAGGGCCCAGTCAACCAAAGTGCTCATTTCCGGGTGGAAACTCTGATCCGCTTCTGGTCACGACACACAGTAGTTTACTTTGGAAGGCAGTGGGAAATATCGAAGCTGAATGAAGCTGGAAGCCAGACTGAAGAATGCATGCCGACCCCAATGGTTTTGACCAGCCAGTCAGAGGCCGGACAGCAGAGAGTGACCAGGTCAGTGGTTCGCGGAAACTGGTCAGACTCTCACTATAATCGGTCAGAGATACACGGTCGTCTGTACGACCATAAAAGCTCTATTAGCAACCACCCAGCTCCCTCCCACACACAATGACACGCCACACGTACTCTCTGTGTTGTTTTGTTGTTGTTGTTGCTGTTTTCAGAATCGGCCGAACAAAGTAAAAAGCTGGTACTTCTGACCGCTGGCTGATTTTGTTTCCAGTATATGCTGATTTTAACCAGTAAAATACTAGAAATATCAGGCTGACAAGAATTCTTTTTCGCAAAACAAGTACGCCGTTTTACGTCCAGAGCTTTAAAGATACGACCAGAGAAATATTTCACGTGCGAGACACTGTAAGCTGCAACCCCGATCTCCATACAACAAGATCAAGACAAACACTTACGGCAGCTTGCCCACTGAATGATTAATTCAAGAATCGACCCAGCCCGAGGTAAAAACATCATAAACTGGCGACCAGACGTGACAAAGAAAATGCACTGAAAACAACAATAAACCTTTACCATGATTCAGACGCTCTATGTGGTTTGTTCGAGATCCCTCATGAGATAATTGATACGGCTCCCTGAAACGGTGTCCAAGAAAACTCAAAACGTATTTTTGCGTTAAAAACGAAGAAGAAGCTACTTAACGTAAGTGAATTATCTCCCCTGAATATTGTCACAGTCAACGAAAGCATAGTAAGTAAACATGGTGCTTAACGTCCACAGAAACCACAAGGCTTACTTGGGACGGGGAGAAGGGGGGGAAGGGGGTATGGAGGTGGGGGGAGAGGGAGATGATTATATATACCTATCGCTACACTGTCACCACCTGAATGATTCCTGCATTAAGATGGGCAGCGATGAGAGCCATTTTAATGTTTCAGTAGGAAGTGATGGACAAAGTCACAGGACAGTGTCCACAAACCACAACCTTTTTGAAGACAAAGGAGAGCCGAAGCGGTATCGAACCGAGGTCCTTCCGCTTACCAGCCTAACGCCTTACCGCTAGGCCAAACCGTCTCACATAACGAAAGCATTATACACATGAGCTATATATAGCAAACGTCTGTAACAAACCAGACAACGTTTACAACTATACAAAATAGCCCTCAAAGCTGCCCATCTTAATACGAAAATCATGCCGTTGGTGACAGTGTAGAGTTCGGCATAACGGATGGTATTTAGGTGAAAAAATTGAAAGACCCACCAACTATCGTATGAGATTATTTGCAAAATGTGTAAGTACCTGCTCTCGATTGTTGCAAAAGCAATGCATATGATGTACAATATGATAGAATATTTGAAAATGGCGAAGAAAAGACAAGAAAGGAAAAATAATTGTTTTTGCATAGTGCCATCGCAAATCAAAAATATTGTTTTTATGAGCTTCAGTTTTTGGGGCTTTTTTAAATTTTATTTTGTATTTTATTTTTAGCCTGATTAGTTTGGTAGTTACTGAATTTACACAACCTGTCAACCACTCAGGGTCACCTCAGGATGATCAAACTCTGCCAAAAGTAAGAGGACATTTCAAAACTCTCCTCAAATAATTACGTGAACCCATTCTCAAGTCAAACCCACAATATCAGTCTGAACTGATATTAAACATAGAACATACAGAAACATCAAACACACATTTTTGAAGAGTTACTACCCTCAATACTGCGTCTGTGTAAGAGCCTAGGACATGCTAGTATCATCGACTGTTTCGTCTTATCTACTGATGCCAGATGAGAGAGAGAGAGAGAGAGAGAGAGAGAGAGAGAGAGAGAGAGAGAGAGAGAGAGAGAGAAGGAAGGAGACCCCCCTTCCCCCCAAAAAATCCCCTTTCAACAGGAATGGAAAAGAAAAGAAAATTCAAACATGTCACATAAATGCATAATATTATAGCAAAGAGCAAATTTCAACGACATATGGCAGCAAACCGCACATACCACCTACCAGCTATCATCTTCTAGCTGTTCAACAAGAGCCACACAAAAAAACAACTAAACGAAAAAACAAAACAAAACACACACACACAAAAAACAACAACTTTCTTAACGAAAAATGATGGAGCTATTTCGGGAAAACCCCGAAGAGAATGGACCACAGCAGAAAAACGACAAGACGGAAAGAGCAAGAGGACAAGGCAGAAAAACGAGAGAGGAAAGGGGAATCAAGTGACATCCCTGAGATTCCAGACAGGAGCGGGGCATCATACATCCCCGGTTTCCCTTTCTTCCTGCGAAGGAGGGAATAAAAAGAAGAAGAACGAAACTGTTTCGCTATTCAGGCTGGAAGTGAAGAAAACAATGAACAGACGAACAGGAAGACATGCTTAACTTCTGGGCGTCGTCTCAGTCTCGCCATGACCGCGTACGAGAATGTAACAACTCTCTGAAAGAGCTGATTCGCATTTTTCATCGTCTCCACGTAAATGCCTATTTGTTGCCTGCTAAAGGCACTTTTGTCGAAAGCTTGAACACTGATTTTGCCGCGTCAGGGTATAATATACAGAGAGCATTCACTCGTCTGTCGTAGTCCAAACGCCTACTTGTAAAGTGTCGGTAGTACTTTCTAAACGCCTACTTTAAGTGTTGGTAACGCATACGCAAAGAAGTCGGCGAGACGGGGGCGCTGTGAGAGCACTTGTTCTCCAGAGCCAAAGTGAAGTACAACTGAAAGTGAAACACGATCCAACCGGTCACCACACGGAAGGGTGACCGTTATGTGATAGGCTTTGCTGAGACTGTCTCAGTCTCTCTTAGAATGTCAAAATAATTGTCTGGGCGTCTCTGTCAGATTGTCTTATTATTGTCTGTCATTATTATGCCGCATGATTATTAGAATGCGAAAAAGTTAAATTTGTAAAATGTCTCTCTTTTTCTCATACTATTTTAATGTCTATCAGTCTCTGTCTTTGTCAGGTGTGTGTGTGTGTGTGTGTGTGTGTGTGTGTGTGGGGGGGGGGGGGGTGCGTGCGTGCGTGTCCCACCACCTCTCTCTTATTTTCTTAAAATGTCTCTCTCCCCTCTCGTATTTCCTCTACTTTGAAAGTCGGCCGATGCATGTCGACTTTGTTTGGACCTTGTTGACGCGTTGTTACACGTTTGATTAACTTAGTGACGTTTTTAGTCATATTTTCGTTATGGACTGACAGGTCAAAGTGACGGTTACGAGCTTTCTGGAACATACACCGGACATAAGCGCGAGTATTCACCCCAGGAATAGATTCACCGTCAGATTATTTGTTTTGCAACTGGAATGCTTGCACTCAGACTGAAAACGGGACGATGTTTGCCAGCTACGTGTCTGCATACCTTGAAAATACAACGCAAAATAGTCAGATTTTTTCGTCTTTTTTTCCTTCAGTTTTTGTTCGACTGGAAAGATTCAGCAATCGGAAAAGTATAAGACTGAAAACTCCATTAATTTATCTTCCAAGTTATATGCGTTCAAGCCTGCTTTCTTCAAGCAACTATTATAGTGCAGGGTTTTGATAAACCGGTACTGACTGTACTAAGTATAATTAACTGTCCTGAATAATCATTTTGTTCCTGTAGGCGATTTGGTGCAAATAGTATTAAAAAACAAAAACAAAAAACGAGGATTGCTAGCGTTCTAAAACAAGCAAACACATAAAAAGTTCAAAATGCATTCTTTCAAGCACAAGACAAAAAAACAAAATCGCTCAACCAAAAACAGATACGTGATTTAGCTTTTCATCCTATTTTCTTCGTTTTTTTCACCGTTTAACCGTTTTAGTGTCGTTTTGTAGCTTGATAAAGGGTGATCACCTCGGAAATTTGCAGAATGCATTTCTGTCCTAATAGATAGCGTTCTTTTGAACCTTTTATATGTTTGGATCTGGTGTAAATAGTAATTAAGCAGAAAAGTTTAAGTTTAAAAACAAAAATCCTTTCTACGTACGATAATCGGCGTTGCTCGACAAGGGCACGTTCAGTCAACAATTGCACGGAGTTTTGTCTTGTTAACGAGTGCTCAGTCCCAACCTCTTGTGTGTTTTGATTACCAGACTTACTTTAATGGTTGGATCATTTCATGAATGTTTCACTGGTACAATGTGGAAAAAGCAAGCAGCTGTATAAATAGATAGCTTTCCTGATTTTGGTAATATATGATAGTCTGAGGGCATCTCCAGATCTACATATATTTATCTAACTATATAATCAAAAAGACTGACTCAATAATTAATTTGGGGACAAATTATCCTGTACCTTCCTACTGTTCTTAAAGTAGCTACAAATGTCAGCTGCAGCCCAATCAGTATATCACACACACGAACATCTTGGACGAATATGTAGACCGACCTCAGTCAATACTTTTCGTTGTAAATACACCCTCTGATGTATTTCAGAAAACAACACGATTGTACACCAGAGCTATACCCCCCCTCCCCCCCCCCACACACACACATTCCAAAGAAAAAAGGATGCAAAGAAGTGACATGGCTCCAAACCGCAACCAACTTTACAAAAGCCCATTAAGTAATGCTGATACTGCTACCTCATAGAATCTTTTCCCCCTGTAAGCCACTTATACAGTTTAGCTCCTTAACAGAAATGGGGGTGGGGTGGGGGTGGGGGAGTAGATCTTGTGGAAGGGGGGGGGGGGGAGGGGGGTTAGATCTTGTGGATCTGGTTTGGTCATAATCGAATATGTAGATGGTAGACAATGTAGTTCACCCCCCCCCCCCTCCCCCGTCACCCAGTTGGGAGTATTAATTTTATTTTAAATAGGATTTTACTCGTGGGCAGATACCATTTCGATTGGAGAGGGGAGAAAGGGGGGAGGGGGGTAACACTACACCCAATCACACAGATACGTGGCATCTTTGTGAAACAGGTCGTTTTTCTTACGGTGAATCACCGCGGACCCCTCCCCTTGAGGGAACTTCACTCCACCGACGAAACATTAGCGTGGAGAGACCCTGGGGGATCTTGAGCCTGTTTACGACCTGTTTTCGATTACGAGTGAATTCACCCTGCCAGAGACTGTGACACAAAATTATATGTGGCGTCTATGTGAAACAGATCGTTTTTCTTACGGTGAATCACCGCGGACCCCTCCCCTCGAGGGAACTTCACTCCACCGACGAAAAATAGTGTGGAGAGACCCTGGGGGATCTTGAGCCTGTTTACGACCTGTTTCCGATTATGAGTGAATTCACCCTGCCAGAGTTTGTGACACAAAATTATACTTGGGTCTGTGTGAAGTAAGTCGTTTTTCGTGGGGGTGAGGGGGAGAATCTTGATCCTATTTACAGTTACAAATGAATTGGCCCTGTCTGAGGGTGTGACACAAGACAAGTGGCGTCTTCTTAGAGCAGGTAGTTTTTCTTACGGTGAGTCACCGCGGACCCCTCCCCTTGAGGGAACTTCATTTCTTAGAGCAGGTAGTTTTTCTTACGGTGAGTCACCGCAGACCCCTCCCCTTGAGGGAACTTCACTCCACCGGCGAAAAAATAAGCGTGGAGAGACCCTGGGGGATCTTGAGCCTGTTTACTACCTGTCTACGATTACAAGTGAACTGGCCCTGCCAGAGGCTGTCACACAGACAAAGTGGCGTCTTTGTAAAACAAGCAGGCTCAAACAGTAAGTTTTTTTTTTAATTTTTACGTTGAATCACCGCGGACCCCACTCTTTGTGTGCAAATTCACTCGTTCCGACGAAACAACAGTGTGGAGAAACCCTGGGGAACATTGTGGCTGTTTGAGACCTGTCAATGAGCCAACTGTTGTTTTTAATCAAATAAATCATGAAAGGTTTTGTTTTGTTTTTCATAATGCTCCTCTCCAGAAGGACCGACTCAACCCCCCCCCCCCCCCCCCCCCAAAAAAAAAAAGAAGAAGAAGAAGAAGAAGAAGAAGAAGAAGAAGAGGACAAAGATGAAAAGAGCAGTCAAGAGGGTGTATTTTTCAAAATTACTGATACTACCTCATCAGGCAAGCTTACGATCACGGCCACGTGGCTTGGGAGCAACAAATAATGATTATGGAATGTACTAATTATGGCATATACTAACTCATACATTAAAGCTTTTTGACGATGAAGTGCTACCAAGTTGTATCAAGCTTTTAGATGAAGAATTAGTTTTTCCAAACACTTATTTTTTTATTTTTTTTATGAACAATTGCTATCGAGTTTAGAGTACCCCTTTACGATCAATTACTATCAAGCTTAGCCCGAGCATAGTATTGGCCCGGGGTATGGTAATCAACAATATGTTTTTGCTGTTGTCACGGGCTGTTTGTACAGTGTAGCGAGTTTACCTCGGGTTATAGAATGGTGGAAGAGATTCGTCTTCTTCTTAGAAATAGGGTTAAACCTAGATATCACACAAGTCAACTTTTTTTTTATATGATGAACGCCTATATTCTACTCCCATATATAGTCAGTAAGAGAAAGCATCTTATATTAACACATGCAAGATATATGTTGAGTGTTTGCAGTTATGTCTGCTAGTAAACACTTTCCAGTTGCAAAGGGAATCTGAAATCACCTTGATCGCGCTCGTTCGTTAGATTTTAGTGGTATACAGCTTTATAGCAGTGAACACTTATCCTTAGTCAGTGCAACACATTCCAGTCACAGAACAAATTAATACAATGTTAACAAACCAAGCAAACCTAATAATTTCTATCAGGGGAAGAAAAAAAAACTTGGTGAGAAAATACAAGGTGCAGTTTTACCTTTGTGATTCTCACTGAATCACAATGTGTGATGTGGGGTAGGTGGGTGGGTGAGAGGACACACTCAGTTTGGTGTTGTTGCTTTTTTTTTGCTTTTTTTTTGTTTGCCAAGCACATCATTGTGGGGCGTTTATTCAGAAACATTCATCCATCGTTACAGTATTCCTCTCACTCATGCATTCACACGTCTTTGTATGATTTTTTCCTCGCATGTACATCCCGCAAACATATTACTGTGCAAGATGAAAGTGAGAGATCATCAGATGTGCTCATACTGTAATGATGTAGTAGATTACATTGAACATTTCTTTTTCAACTGTCCGACGATTAAGAAATTTTGGAATTACACTGAACAATATATTCTAATTACTTTTGACATTCAGACCCATTTAACTGTTGTTGCTGTTGTTGTTACTGACAGTATCGATCGTTTATTAAGTTGTATTTGAGTGCATGAGTGTGGACTGGTGTGCACATGTGTGTGTGTGTGTGTGTGTGTGTGTGTGTGTGTGTGTGTGTGTGTGTTGTATATATATATCATAGTCATTGTTTGCTAGGTGATAATAGTAGACTACAATATTTAAGGTTCTGTTTGTTGAAATGTATACTAATGTGGTTTTTGTCATAAGTCGGTTGTACAGCAGTGAGTTTAACTATGGTTAGAGAACAGTGCTTTATAAGAATTATTATTATTACCTATACAGTTGAAAGTCATCAAGGGTGGGATGGACGGGCAAAGCTCAATACTTGCTACAATCGGACAAAGACTTAAAGACCTCGCTACAATCAGACAAAGACTTAAAGACCTCCATGAAACAATGTTCGAGAAAATTTCAAAAGCAACGCTCTTGTCAGTAAATTATGCATTATATGCAAAGTGCATTTAGCAAATATGCAATGTCTGAACTGGAATGACTTAACATTTCACGAAATATACAAATGTGAATTTACGCAACTATTTGATGCTGCAGAGACTTTGACATGAAGTCAAGGTTACTGCAACTGATCTGAATGGACAAAACTCAGATAAGTACTATTATCCTGCAAAGTCTGCCTTTTATATATTAAGTCCAACAAAATGGAAATGTGTATATTTTTTTAATCACGATCGGAGGGTTGCAGTGCCTAACACCGCACGGTCATTACATAGAATTATATTTTTAATGCTAACTGAAAAATGAAATTTTGTTTAATCTTTCCGACTCCCCTGTGGTACTGATAATGTCAGTAAGCAAGACTGGCATATAAGTGTAACCCACACGAAAGGTTGTCACCATGCAAAGTAAAACAAACAAACAAACACACACACACACACACACACACACCCCTCTCACCAATCTCCAAGAAAAATGAGAAAGACAAATACGTCTCCGCCACAGAAAAAACAAAAAGCAAACAAAAAACCAAACAAAAAAAACCCAGCAACAACAAACTAACAACAACAACAAAACACCCTCCCCCTCCACACACACACTCCTCCCCATCCCCCCAACAAAACAACAAACAAACAAAAAACAATCAACTAACCAGAGAAGAAGAAGAAGAAGAAGAAGAAGAACAAGAACAACAACAACAACACATAATTGCATGCGCTCACTTTTCGTGCTTATCAAAAACTTCAACAGAACGGAAAGACATCGTTCAAAGCATAATGGCAGTCAGCAGGTGTCTGTCACAACGCAATAACAAAGAGGAAGTTCTATTCGTCTATAGTTCTATACAGAACGCGGATCGCAGTGTCACATTAGTCAAGGACAGTTAAGAATCACAAACTCCAAAGCAGGATATGAAGTCTACTTTATAGTTTAAGAACCCCCAAAAGTGCATGAAGTTGCCATATAACATAGAATCGTTTACTGAAATGAACGTCATTAACCCCTCAATATTCATTGCAATACGCCATTATTCAGAAAGTAGGTTCTGAGATCACTAGAGCAACTCCAGACGTGGTAGATCACAGAAATATATTTTAAATTGGGTAAATATGACCAGAGGAAGAGCAGAGTAAATTCCAAACACTGGTTTACAACATTCGCCCTCCACCCACTGCCGCAGCTGGGTACGCCATACGTCTCGAAAAACTTTCGTTGGTGCTCACATAGCAGTACGTTTGCAACAGGCAACTCTGATGATAACATGGTGCTTAACGTCCACAGAAACCATGAGGCTAATCAGGGACAGGGAGAAGGGGGGGGGGGGTATGGAGGTGGGGGGGAGAGGGAGATTATATACCTATCGCTACACTGTCACCACCAGAATGACTCCTGCGTTAAGATGTGCAGCGATGAGAGCCATTTTTAATGTTTCATAATGTGAGGGACAAAGTCACAAGACAGTGTCCACTGACCACAATTTTTGAAGATAAAGGAGAGCCGAAGCGGATTCGAACCGAGGTCCCTCTGCTTACCAGCCTAACGCCTTACCGCTAGGCCAAACCGGCTCACAAATCAGATGATATCAAGCGTTTCTTTTACAACCGCCTTTGTTTCTTACGCCAGCACAAATAAAACCAAAATAGTCTGAATCAAGACCGAACTCTTCGTTTACCTGGGGCGGACGCGCCTCCTGTTTACGTGCGTGCTTGGGCGCTACGTTACTTCCACAGTCTTCTTAGAATCCACACCTTTCGACCTGTCAACACGAGGCATCGACAATGCACTTTCCCAGCCCTAGTATTATTTCAGCTCAAGCTTATGTATTTTCACGTCCGAATAATTCTAGCGCAAGCCCATCTCAGTCGTGGATTGCCATACCTTGTCAGAGCGGTGAATCCGTAGGCTGCAGAGATGACGACGGGTCAACTACTTTGTTTCTCTTTACGTTCTTGCTCTGGAAACGAGGAAAAAAGTATGTACCTGGGAAATGAACACTTAGAGTGACAGAAACGCGCGCCAGCCGCGCTCTCTCTCTCTCTCTCTCTCTCTCACACACACACAAACACACACACGCGCGCGCGCACACACACAAACAGACAAAAAGTCACACACACACACACATCTCTCTCTTTAAAACACACACACATACACACACACGCGCGCGCGCTCGCGCTCGTGCAGGCACACACTCTCTCTCTAAAACGCACAGAGAACACGCATCCAAATAGAACACACACACACACACACACACAGTGCGCGCGCGCCCACACACACACACACACAGTGTAAAATTGTGGATTTTGATGGATACTTGGGGAAAAACACATCTAAAAGTGCTGCAAAGCTGATCTGAAACCGAGAAAGACATTGCCTCCCGTGTCTGAATGGTAATTCCAAACTGACAGTAACCTGAGCAAAAGACCCCAACAGCAGACACAAATTGGACGTGAATTAAAAGCAATAATTTAGGATACTAAACTGCGACTGAAATTACCGTGGAGCAAGTCTTGCAGCTCTATGGTATTCAGGAACGAAAGGGTTGTCGGAACGGGAAAAGGAGCAAGCATCTTCGGATGGGCTAAGCAAGCAGCACGTGCAGACGAATGAAAAGCTGTCAAAATGGAGAGTCTGACCGTTGCAACGTTTAGTTCACACCAAAAACGCAGAAAAGCTTAAAAAGAACACTTAAAACAAAGGTATTATCTAATTAAAACCAGCTTTCTTTTCAGCCATTTGTGTGTTTTACGGTCATATTTTGGAACGCTAGCAATCATCTTTGTTTCTGAATTCAAGCTCACTTTAAAACGACACAAAAACAGAACTGTGCTTTTGCAAGAAAACATAAAAAGAAATTCAATGCACAAATTCACACATAGTCAATACCAGTTATACACACAGTATACGGTAAAATCCAAGGAGACGGTCGGACATTCGTATGCTGGACTAAACAAAAGTACAAATCTTGCGAACGAAATGCGACTGCTACCTTGCTTGTTTGTGAAATGCCCTTCGTTCAATGGCCTGCCGCCACCACGACATGACGACAAGAAGTGCACAACGAACAAGTGTTCAGCAAACTCGAGAACAGGAAATACATTGCACGTGGATCATGCCCTCCTCGTGCTGACAGGGCCTGCTCGCACCGGCTGGGGGAAGCGCAGGCCCAGGATACCGGGGAAACATAAATACATGCTATGCAGCGTATGCGCGTTCTAAGTGCAAACAAACAAATAGTATCAAAGATTTAACTATTGCATGCACCTATGTATTTCCCATTTTGTGATTTTGTCCCTTCTTCAACAGACACGATACGAGCAGTGAATCGAACGAAAGAGGTGTACAGTACACTTTTGGGAAACAACTGGCCGAGGCGAGGAGGTGCGATATAATAAGACGATAATTTGCAAGAAACGAGTAAATAAGAGGGCGAGGGCATACAGAGAGAGAGAGAGAGAGAGAGAGAGAGAGAGAAACGCGCACGTGCACTTACATTAGTTATATCTTCCTACTGCATGGTCAGGCAAGTCAAACGATTTTCTTGATTTACAGATCTAATTCAAGCTTTAAAGATTTATATACACACAAGACATGCCAGTTAAATTTACCAGCCTATGAACAGAGAATAACTAATTTGCGATTTTAGTGACCGAAATAGGCTTTTCCGGCCTCCATTTTTTCTCTTCCGATTCTGAGTCGTGCTTTAGAACAGTGCTTGTTCAGAGCCAGAATAATGCTAGAGTATACTATCTGGGATGGCATTCAGCCCCAGGAAACAAAGGTTTTCCATCTGAGAGAGTAACTTTGCGGCACAACCAATAGTTTTGCCCCCAAAACGTGTGGTTCTGTGTATGGTAGATTTTTGGAAGAAGTGCACGGACTTGGAGACTGGAAGACCGTGCAGTCGCCTGAAAGTGTGCCTTTCTATGTACTAATGGGCTAATTAGGACCTGCCAGCTTCGTTCAGCTTCACTTGTTCCAGCGAGGTGTGATTTGAAAAGGTTTGTGATTGCGATTTATGCTTCTTATTTGGTAAACTGCCCCCCGCCCCCGCTCCCTTTCCTCATCTCCCTTCTACCCCATCTCTCCCCCCACCCGCTCCCCTTCCTCCCCCCACCCGCTCTCTCTCCCGCCTCCCATTACTCCTCTCCCCCATCAGCTCCCTCTCCCCCCTGCCCTCGCTCTTCCCACGTCCGCTCCTTGTCCCCCTCTCTCTCCCCACATCCGCTCCTGTCCCCCTCTCTCTCCCCATCCGTCTGTCCCCCTCTCCCCCATCCTTCCCCTCTCCTCCTCCTCCTCCTTCCTCTGCTGCCCCAGCTCCCTCTCCCTGTCTCCCCTCCCTTTCGCCCTCCATCCCCCACCTCTCCTATCTCCCTCCCTTTCGCCCCCTCCATCTCCCACCCTCTCCCTGTCCCCCACTCCCTTCCTCCTCTCTCCCTCCCCCCACTCGCTCCCTTCCTCCTCCTCCCCCTCTCTCTTCCCATCCCCCCACCCCCCACCCTTCCCCCTCTCTCTCCCCCCCGCTCTCCTCCCTCCAGCCCCTTCTTTCCTTTCCCTCTCCCTCTCCTCCTCTCTCCCTCCCCCCTCTCCTCCCTCCTCTCTCTCTCCCCTTCCTCTCTCTCCCCCTCTCCCCCCCCCTCTCCCTCCTCCCCCATCTCTCTCTCACTCCCTTTTCCACGTCACTCTTCGCCTTTATTGGCAGGTTTAACATTTCGGATGAAGTACTAAAATCCGAGCGGGTGATTAAACTACTTCTTTGTTTTGGTGAAGTACGTTTGGCAGTATTAATCTGTCTGATGAGCTACTAAATGCCGACAAGACGAAACTATCTGAAGGTGAGGAACAAGGCTAGCATGCAATATTGTCGTGTGTCTGTGTTTTTCTCCCTTTCTTACAGACGATGCTTTTATCAAACATGTGACTCTCTTAATGACTGCGGCTATCAGGGGGGTCTTAGTCAAGCAATTACGGCACGTTTTATTGCCAGCTCAGGGGATAATCCCTCGAGGTTTCCATTCTTCAGCAGCCTTATATTACCGCCATCCTTCGGTCCCCGTATGGGGCCTGTGAACAACACAACCCTAGCGGGATTTCATTTATGAGCTATTCACGGAGACAGATTGCAGTCACGTTGAATTCTCAAACTTGCATTCTTCTTTCTCTTTTTTTATTTGATTTTTCCCCCATCTCCTTTCCGTTGCAATGATGTCAGTTGTTTCACCCCCTCGGTTCGGTACCTCTTCTGACGCTGACATTAAGGTCTCTTCCGCAGGGAACCCGGGAAAGCTATTAAGGCTTCTCTCCTCCACAGCCCTGGGTAGGTCCACATGCACACATAGTCTGGCGTGCCTCGTTTAGCCATGAATTCTGCCTTTCTAATTTCTGCCTTCCCCCTTTTTTCACTCAACTTCATTTCCCCGTCTCCCCCGCCGAGCATAACGTGCAGTGTGTGATCAACTGCGAATCTTACTTTTACTTGTAATTGGATGTATTGAGTTTCGCCTTCGCGAATGACCGAGTGTCAAGAATCGACACTCAATCCATCATCCTTTTCAATCCCGTTCCTCTCAAAGCGTTCTCCGCTCATCCTGGAGTCCCTTCACATTAAATCGTTTTGTAAAACGAAGGAAACGGACAAATCTGTGATGTAGTCTACACGTTAAATAGCTCGTGCTTCACTCGTGTGGGCTACACTGAGGCCCAGGCAAGAGGGAAAACGCTCGCAACGACCTCCTCAAAAGTGCACACACTCGCTAAAAAGTACACACACTCGCTAAAAAGTACACACACTCGCTATGTCAGTGCCAAGGATTTCGCGAAACGTGTGACATTTTTATGTAATAAAAATTAGACCTCTTCTTGTCCCTCCCCACCCTTTCCCCCCAACCCCACCCCCACCCCAAGCAAACAAATCAAATCAATCAATCAATCAATGTCTTATTTTATGTCTTCTCGCATCGAAGTGAAAAAAAAGAAAAAAAGATTTAATTTTTAATTTTTAGAAAGGATCCATTTTAGCCCAAGTCAAAATGCAAAAGCATCACTTGGCATTGTTCAGTAGGGCCATTGTTTTTAGCTGAAAATAGTCCTTTGTAAGTAAAGAAGAGTTTCTGTCGGATTGTGTCAACGCCACGAACGACTTGGCGCTGGACCCGCTGAACCCATTGAGATGAAACATAACGTGGAGAGTCCTTGGGATACGACGGTTCCTATGTACCTTTCATACGATGGGGCGACATCTCTTTCGTCGATTAACGCAATAACGATAAAGATTCATTGAACTGAACGGGTTGCTCTGTGAAGTAAGGTGTGGGTGGGGAGGTTATATACCCCCCCTTCCCACCCCCCCCAACATTAACTAAGGGGCTATTATCACCTATTGTACCAAGGGCACATGTCCTCCAGTTTAACAAGAAGACAAAGACCCCCCCCCCCCCCCCCCGTTTAAGAGGAAAAAGAGACACCCTCCTATTCCTATTTACTAAGGGGGATGGGGCCTCTTTGTCTTCTTGCCTTCTTCTTTACTGTCTAAATTACCTCGAGAAGATGACTGGGCTCAAAGCACCAACTAACTAACTAACCTCGAGGAGACATCAGATCATCTATGAGATATAGCTTCTGTTTACCTATAGCCTCACCCACCCCAGCCCCAGCCCCACCCCACCCCAGCCCCACCTCACCCCAGCCACTCCCCCACCCCGCCCCGGAAGATTATATTTTCCTGTGGCCACTCCTCCAATTTGCAAAGAAGACAAAAGAAACACCCTCCTAATTACTAAGGGGA
>JABMCL010002046.1:290000-297500 GCA_018857735.1 Alviniconcha marisindica | reverse complement strand
CATTAGGAGTAAAATTCCATCAGGGGCAAAGGACTAAAGTTCCTCCAGGAGCAGAAGGCTAAAGTTCCATCCGGAGCAGAAGGCTAAACATCCATTAGGAGTACAATTCCATCAGGGACAGAAAGCTAAAGTTCCTCCAGAGCGGAAGGCTAAACTTACATTAGGAGCAGAAGGCTAAAGTTCTATCCGGAGCAGAAGGCTAAAGTTCTATCCGGAGCAGAAGGCTAAAGTTCCACCAAGTTCTCAAGGCTAAAGTTCCACCAGGAGCAGAAGGCTAAAAATCTATTAGGAGTACAATTCCATAAGGGGCAGAAAGCTAAAGTTCCTCTAGAGCAGAAGGCTAAAGTTACATTAGGAGGAGAAGGCTAAAGTTCCATCAGGAGCAGAAGGCTAAAGTTCCATCAGGACCAGAAGGCTAA
Organism: Alviniconcha marisindica; assembly: GCA_018857735.1. Taxonomy (NCBI): domain Eukaryota; kingdom Metazoa; phylum Mollusca; class Gastropoda; family Provannidae; genus Alviniconcha; species Alviniconcha marisindica. Next base: position 297,081 of record JABMCL010002046.1, on the reverse strand, counting down.
AGTTCCACAAGGAGCAGAAGGCTAAAGTTGCATCGGAGCAGAAGGTTAAAAATCCATTAGGAGTAAAATTCCATCAGGGGCAAAAGACTAAAGTTCCTCCAGAGCAGAAGGCTAAAGTTACATTAGGAGGAGAAGGCTAAAGTTCCATCAGAAGCAGAAGGCTAAAGTTCCATCAGGACCAGAAGGCTAAAGTTCCACCAGGAGCAGAAGGCTAAAAATCCATTAGGAGTACAATTCCATCAGGGGCTGAAAGCTAAAGTTCCTCCAGAGCGGAAGGCTAAAGTGACATTAGGAGCAGAAGGCTAAAGTTCCATCAGGAGCTGATGGCTAAAGTTCCACCAGGAGCAGGAGGCAAAATGTCCACAGGAGCAGAAGGTTCCATCAGGAGTAGAAGGTTAAAGTTCCATAAGGAGCAGAAGGCTACAGTTCCATAAGAAGGAGAAGCATCAGGAACAGAAGGCTAAAGTTCCACCAGGAGCAGAAGGCCAAAGTTCCTTCAGGAGCAGAAGGCTGAACTTATATCAGGAACAGAAGGCTAAATTTCCATTGGGAGCAGAAGACGAAGATGAAGCAGAAAAGGGAGAGGAAGATGTAGGACAAGGAAAAGCAGGAGGAGGAGGAGGAGGAGGAGGAGGAGGAAGGAGGGTGTTTAGAGAGATAATGACCACTACGACAATGATTATCCAAGGATAAAGATTTAAGCACAAGCCCGCTTAATCATTTTCTTAAACAAATCTGTCCCTGCCTGATGACAAACACAGCAACACTCAATACTGTAGTGGGGTGGGTGTGGGTGTGGGTGTGTGTGTGTGGGGGGGGGGGGGGGGGGGAAAGGGGGGGCAAACAAACAAACAAACAAACAAAAAACAATGGTAACATAAAAAACGAAGAATGATAGAAATCCATTACTGTCTAAATTTCGCAGCCTTCAAACAGAACTAAATTGAAGCGAAAGTAAGACAAATGCAAATCTGAATTCGTAGGAGGAGAGGAGAGAGAGAGAGAGAGAGAGAGAGAGAGAGAGAGAGAGAGAGAGAGAGAGAGAGAGAGAGAGAGAAGAGAGAGAGAGAGAGAGAGAGAGAGAGAGAGAGAACTCGAACTCGAACTCGGAAGGCAGTCGGAAGGACTGGGCGGAGTTGTATGGGTGTATAAAATAGGTCTCAAATGACAGTCATTGCAATGGCAATCACTCGAAAACCTCAGTCTCTCTGTCTCTGTCTGAAAGAGACAGAGAACTGGAACTCGAGCTCTAAAACTTTATTTTACAAGGATTGTAGTTTAGGTTCAGTCAAAAACCCATCTAACAACTAGTCCTAGCGAAGCTACTGATGAGTAAATATAAAATTACAGGCATAATTTATATATATACAGGTATGAATGAGTGAGTGAAATTTTATACATGAGAATTTCCATACAAAACATAGCGTGTTCACAGCGCCAGATGTACGCAAGCATACATCACTCAGTTATACATTATGAGCATACAACCTGTAAATAAGGCAGCAGAACATCTGATCAATTCAACACCAGTTTTGGGGAGGGGGGGGGGGGGAGGAAAAAAAAAAAAAAAAGAGAGGAGAGAGAGAGAGAGAGAGAGAGAGAGAGAGAGAGAGAGAGAGAGAGAGAGACAGAGACAGAGACAGAGACAGACAGAGACAGAGACAGACAGACAGACAGACAGACAGACAGGCTGACAGAACGAACGAACGAACGATTTTTTTTTTATTAACGAGGATAATGGAATAGGTACACTACTTTTTTACATCCAGTCTCGGCAGAGAGAGAGAGAGAGAGAGAGAGAGAGAGAGAGAGAGAGAAGAGAGAGAGAGAGAGAGAGAGAGAGAGAGAGAGAGAGAGAGAGAGAGAGAGAGAGAGAGACAGACAGACAGACAGACAGACAGACAGACAGACAGACAGACAGACAGACAGACAGACAGACAGACAGACAGACAGACTGACAGAACGAACGAACGAACGAACGATTTTTTTTTTTATTAACGAGGATAATGGAATAGGTACACTACTTTTTTACATCCAGCCTCGGGCAGAGAGAGAGAGAGAGAGAGAGAGAGAGAGAGAAGAGAGAGAGAGAGAGAGAGAGAAGAGAGAAGAGAGAGAGAGAGACGAGAGAAGAGAGAGAGAGAGAGAGAGAGAGAGAGAGAGAGAGACAGACAGACAGACAGACAGACAGACAGACAGACAGACAGACAGACAGACAGACAGACAGACAGACAGACAGACAGACAGACAGACAGAACGAACGAACGAACGAACGAACGATTTTTTTTATTATTAACGAGGATAATGGAATAGGTACACTACTTTTTTACATCCAGCCCTCGGGCAGAGAGAGAGAGAGAGAGAGAGAGAGAGAGAGAGAGAGAGAGAGAGAGAGAGAGAGAGAGAGAGAGACAGAGACAGAGACGACAGAGACAGAGACAGAGAGACAGACAGACAGACAGACAGACAGAGACAGAGAGACAGAGACAGAGAGAGATGCACGACAAATCTCAGCTCATTAAACCGGAACTATTCACGGGGGACCAGGGTATCCGGATTAATAAGGATCCATTGTAGGCTCCATAAGCCTTTTACTGGTAATAAGCACATTAGTCACAGACCACCACCGTTTTGCCCACCTACGCATACCCACTCTCTGCCTTCTCCCTCCAACAGCCACACGTAATATTTTTACCCTGGGCCCATCGTGCAACAGGGACCAGTGTGGTTTAGTTAACAAAAAACAGATAAGAGCGTGTAATTAACAGGTTCGCATTTGGCTATTGTTTTTGTGTGTTTTCTTTCCAGTCTGGCGTTTGATTCGGGCTTCTCTGCACATGTGCTTAATAGACGGACAATACTTTCATTAATGACAGGATCCCTGCCCCCTCCCCCCCCCCCCTCCACTCCGCCTGTCCCCTAAGCATACCCCCTCTGCACCCATCTCCCCAATCGACACACGTAATATTTTTACCTTACGTAAAGGTACGCTATTCCAACAGGGAATAGTGTGGTTTGACAATGCAGATAAGGGAGTCTAAGGTACAGGTTCGCACGTGACTCTAATGTTTTGTTTTTTGTGTGTGTGTGGGGGGGGGGGGGGGGGGGGGGGAGGGGGGGAGGGGGGGGGGGGGAGGGGGGGAGGGGGGGGGGGGGGGGGGCTCCTGGTTCGATTTTCGGCAGTAATGCTTTAATAAACTGTTATTAAACATAAAAATGTTGTCTGATGCAAGATCCAAACACACAAACGGTTCAAAAGAACGCTGTTTATTCGGACAAAACAGAGCATGCGAATGTTTGGGGTAATCCCTTTTATCAAGCTACAAACGACACTTAAACAACAGTTAAATGGTGAAAAACGATGAAAATTATGATTACGCGAAACTTCGCATGTTGTGTTTCGTCCTAATAAATAGCATTCTTTTGAATTTTGTTTTAGAAAGTGTTTGGATTTTGTTTTAGAACGCTACCAGTCATTCTTGTTCCAGATTACTGTTTGATGCTTTCACATCCGTTGAAGGGTAATAGATACCCCAACCCCCAAGTCACGTGCCCCCAGCTTTCTCATAAACAGTACGCTAACTTGACAGAACTGACAGCGATTCGTCCCTAATGTTCGTTTTTTTATTTATTTTTATCGCAAATGAGGGGTCGTAATGCGCATTGCTTGTAAGTAGGCCAAGGTGTGTTTTCTTGACTGAAGTCAGGAATGCCTAAACTGTGCTCGCTGTTTCGCGCGGTATTAAACTCTGAGGTCACGACGCATGTTGACACGATCTGAATTTCAATAGACTCTGTGTGTGTGTGTGTGTGTGTGTGTGTGTGTGGAACCCATTGTTCAAACATTGTGGGAACGAAAATTTGCCAGTGAAATGTATCCCACGACTGATCAGTTTGCCATGCGAGGGTATATACTTTGTTTGTCTATTGCAACATTATATCTATTTTACAGAGTTTTGTCGTGAATCTTTGATTTTTTATTTAATAAAATGTCAACTATGATAATAACGTAACACATTCTTTGCTTACCTCCATCCCTCTCCTATCCGTCAGATATGCCCGCTTGTTTCCCCCCAAGAGAAAACATCAAAACTTACTGACTTAATGATGATTTAACCTCCTGTTAACCGCCCAGGGCCAACTGAAGAAGACAATGTAAGCGAGAATAAAAGGACAGATAAGTATGAAATGTAATTTATCTTCGAAGACAGTGGCGCAAAAGAAACACATTCACTGACATGATGATGAAGCACAGCGGAATCGGTGACTATTAATAACAGGGGCACCGAGTCTGAATCACGTAAGATCTGTTTTTAACAGAGAGGAAGAACGAATATCAAGGTATTTTTCATGTTCAAGCGACTTTTGAAGCCAGAATATATCACGCAAATCAGTCACTCGTCGTCAAATGGCTTAACCAGTCTTAAATCTGAAACAGAACGAAGCACAGAGTGCTTGTACAGAATCAACACACAAGGGAGATAATTAGCGCTCGATATACAGAACGCAAAATAATACAACAGCAAAGACCGAAGTCGCCTAAGGTAACTCTCACCTGGCATGCGTGTAAATACAAGGTACATAAACTCCACCAGAGGTACATTCTCAATATTTTTGCACGAAAAAGAAGTAAGGTTACATCATTCACTCACATTAACTGATTTCTTTGTTGGCCTGGATTTGGTCACTCTATGTGCGGCTTGACTGCCATGATGCCTTATTTCATGAGGATGTACCTCTGGTGGAGTTTATGTACCTTGTATTCACACGCATGACAGGTGACAGTTACCGTGGGCGACTCAGGTCTTTGTTGTTGTATTTGTGTTATGTATGTCGAGCGTTAATTGTGTGTTCATTCTTAACCAGTCTTGACTAAAACAGGGAAATGTTGGAATGCTTCATGAAATAAGGCATCATGGCACAGTCAAGCCACAGTGACCAAAATCAGTCCAACAAAGAAATCCATTAATGTGAGTGACCGATGTAACCGTACCTTCTTTTTCGTGCAAACTAAACGACAACATGTAGGCTTGTTTGGAATACACTGAAACAGGCTGTTTAAGCACCTTAGCTGAATACACCAAAAGGCAAAAGTAATGAAAAGCGGTGTTGAAAATGTCCTCATTAAAGCGGAAGACGTCCTAATTCGCTGTAAACCATCGTCATTAAAGCGGAAGACGTCCTAATTCGCTGTAAACCATCGTCATTAAAGCGGAAGACGTCCTAATTCGCTGTAAACCATCGTCATTAAAGCGGAAAAAGACCTAATTCGCTGTAAACCATCGTCATTAGGAGTCTTGGTTGCGACATGTAAAAAAAGGGGGTAAAAAAGAAAAAGAAAAAGAGAAGTGCAAACAAAATGATGAATCCGTGCCAGCTGCCTATACTGTCTAAAACAGGAGTCAGTGGCGCAGAGCAATAGTACTCGCTCTCGAAATCCAAAGTTAAGCACGATCGAGCGTGGTCACTAAATGGATGGGTGACCGTTACGTGTTAGCTGGCTTAATTTGCACCCGCCCTCAGATTTCCCTGGACTCAAATTCCGCGCAGACTATAAACAGAGGTCCTCCGTGTGTATACCATGCAGAAGGATCACATACGCACGTTAAAGATCCTGTAGTCCATGTCAGAGTTCTGCGGATTATGGAAACGCCAAAATAACCCACCATGCACTAACAGTGTCAGAGTCTTCATAACGCTGAAGCTGACTTTTAGTGCAAAGTTGTTAATATAGCCACCCGAAAGCTGACGGGTGGCTATTGCGAGAGAGAGAGAGAGAGGAGAGAGAGAGAGAGAGAGAGAGAGAGGAGAGAGAGAGAGAGAGAGAGGAGAGAGAGAGAGGAGAGGAGAGGAGAGAGAGGAGAGAGAGAGAGAGAAGGGGGGGGGGGGAGGAGGGGAGGGGGGGAGGGAGGGAGGGGAGAGGGAGAGGGGAGAGTGGGGAGAGGGAGAGAGAGTGGAGGGAGGGAGGGAGAGACAGAGGAATAGGGGGACAGAGGGACGGAGAGAGCGCCAGTGGCACTGTAATTAAACCGATTAACCTGGAAGCAATACTGTGCCAACGCTTCCCATTGTCACCTATTGTTCACACCGTATTTCACAGCGAGTTTGCACAACTGAATGCCGGTAATGGAAGCATAAAACCATTAACCGAAACAAAATCAGTAACGGAAACGCAAATAGCTATCGGCGGAAACACAAAGCCATTGACGAGTGCAAAAGTCCAAAGGACCGAAACACACGGTGACATAAGCACACAAAAACTCCCTTCCAGCCCAGATCGTCTTTGCCTGACACAAACATATGGCACTGGTGCGTGTACGGGTCCACGGGGCCCAGAGGGCTGAACTGTTCCCTAGGGACCACCCCTACACAAATGTGTCAGGTTTGCCGCGTTCAGGTCCCAACGAGATGGTGAAAAGGTGAAAATGGATCAGCAATTTGCATCGGCAATCAACAGATAAAGCCATGCGTGACAAGAGTGCAATGAAAAAAAAGCTTATGGTCACTGCTTTACAACTGTTTTGACAGTCCCAGAGGTCTTCATGGTCTGTGGTTACTTATTCTTTTAATTCTACGAAATTAATGTTTAATCGTTTAACTGTTTATCAAACAACGAATTCCAATAAATTTGGCATCTGGGCTCTGGAAATCAGACAAAACGAAAGCATCAAGTTGATCAACGTATCTGGACAATACTTAGATCTATTTTGGCCGCATCACTGAAGGAATTTTGAGTTTGTCAACGTCGCTTATGACGTGATCGGGGATAGAAACGTCATATTTTATCTTTATCTTCTCTGCAGCCGCTGGTAACAGCGGATTTGTTAGGTCTATTTTCAACCGTACGAAAATCACAAATTTCATGTAAAAATGACCGAAAGCTATAACAGATCGGCGAGTGACTGCAGAGTAGGTATAGTCCACCAAGGTCACATCCTTCATAAGTCTCACATTGTAAAGACCATGACCAGAATACGGTCGGATGACCAACTGCGCCCGACTGTTCTCTCGGCGCAAATTCTTGCACACAAAAGTAATGTGTTCGAAGTTGCACCCGATGTAGCAACAGGAACCCCCTTAA
>JABMCL010002046.1:260000-280000 GCA_018857735.1 Alviniconcha marisindica | reverse complement strand
GGTTGACTGGGCGTAAAACACCAAGTTACTTACTCTGGAAGCTTGGGTATATCTTCGACTGAGATGATCGAGTTCAAATGACAAGACATAAACCTACGCCGTATTGCTAACTTTTTTGGTTTAAGTGGGCGGAGCTTTCTGACTAAAAGCGAGAACTAATTAATATCATGAGTTTCTGCTGTGCAAGTAAACTAAGTGTGGCAAACGTGCCTGCATGTTGAAAGCGCTTAGGTTTCTTTTAGCTATGAAAATAGATATATTTTCGACATAACATAAAGAAATATATTAATTTTGGTAAAATGTCATCAATGTCCTTTTATAGGTTTTAGTATCAAATAAACCTCACAGACAAAATCACCCGTTTCTGAGGACATAAATCAGCTGCGGAAGTGCGATACTCACGAGAATGTGATGCCATATAATATAATGAGAAAAAGACGCACGTCATTGACGTCACGATTTGCCCTACATAGGTCAATCACCATTTGACTCCGAAGACCTGCTGAATGGCCATGTTTCGCCACGACTACTGTAGCACTAAATCAGTTTTCTCTAAAAAGCGAATGACGGGGGGAGAAGAAAGAAAGAAACTAAAGAACTACAAACAACCAAACAAACAAACAAAACAAAAACACACACACATACCACCACCATCACCACCACCACCAACAACAACAACAAAATAACAACAACAAACAAACAAAGGCAACCTAACTCATAATTTATATTAACGCAGACGATAAAGAAGAAGATGCAGCAGACATCTTGTTTCTTCTTTTGCCTATGTTCTGCATATGTATCACTTAGTGTTGTTTGTGTCTCCCCCTCCCCCCGCCACCGTTATTATTATTTTTTTCGATTCTGAAGAAGAAATCATTCTCTGTCGAAAGGTCGTAGTGTTTTTGTATAGATCTGTGTCCTGTCATCTTTTGATGAAAAGGTTTACCAGTCGACCAGATTGCTCGGTTACAGCGGGTCGCATGGGAGGGGCGGGGAGATGGGGGGGGGGGGGGGGGGGGGGGCGCGGGGGGGGGGGGGGGAGGGAGAGAGAGAGAAAGACAGAAAAGAAAAGTAAAAAACATGAAAACCGGAAGTAAGTCACATTTTGCGGAGTTACAATGTGTAGACTGTTTCAGAATCAGACCGTTCGAGGATAAAGACTTTGTAAAGCGGATAGTTGTGACCAGAAAGAGAATTAAGGGACAGAACCAACAGCAGGACTGACAGAAGGACTCAATCTGTGTGTGGCAGGCGGTTTCGCTCCCCTGCAGTGTGACGGCTGTGCTGGCGAATGCTGGTGCGCTTTCCACGACGGGCGAGAGATCCGGGGCACCAGAGGTCACTACCGCAGTGTCAGATGTTGATTGCTTCACCAATTGCCACGTCATCGCACGCTGCTGGCCACGTCATCGCCGAGTGATGGTCACGTCATCTGTTTATTTGATCCTGTAAGAGTTTGCTCGTCGCACCCGGCGTCGTATTGGGTTTTGTTTTGTTTTGCTTTGGTTAGCTTCTGAATTTCGATCGCCGGATCTCTTTTCTTTTTTCTACACTTCGATCTAAAACAGTTACATTAGTTGCCATATAAAAATAATTTCTGCTTCTTTGTGTCTATATGTGGTGCGAGCGTGCGAGCATGCGCGCGACAGAGAGAGAGAGAGAGAGAGAGAGAGAGAGAGAGAGAGAGAGAGAGAGAGAGAGAGAGAGGGTTGAGGTGGGGGGGGGGGATGGGCAGGCCTATGCGTCCATGTGTTTCGCATTTTTGTGGAATCGCTCCCTCTCTGTCTGTCTGTCTCTCCTTCTGTGTGTGTGTGTGTGTGTGTGTGTGTGTGTGTGTGTGTGTGTGTGTGTGTGTGTGTGTGTGTGTGTGTGTGTGTGTGTGTGTGTGTGTGTGTGTGTGTGTGTGTGTGTGAGAGAGAGAGAGAGAGAGAGAGAGAGAGAGAGAGAGAGAGAGAGAGAGAGAGAGTACTTTTTCAATTTGTTTTATTACGTTAAAGAAGTAAACCGAATAATATATACAGTGAAGCTTAAAGATATAACCATTATATGTGGTACATGTGCAAAAACGTTAAAAAGATGTTAAAAACGTTAAAAAGATGGTAAAAACTGTATACCAAAGGAAAACATATTTGTGTGAAACATCAGTATAGTATTTACTAAACCAGGACATGTAAGAGTATCACATTTTCCAGGATGCGAGCTACAAGGCACACACGTTGTTTGTTTGTTTTCCACATAAAGGTTAATAAGTGCGTCGTGACGGAGGAGAAAGATGCTCAGGAGTTACATGTTCTATGACTGATAGTTAACTGACAGCTGCAAACATTCGGCAATATTTCCTACGTATAATCCGGCAGCCATAAAATATATTTTCAGTTTAACGATTATATAACATTTAAAATTCGGCAATATTTCCTACGTATAATCCGGCAGCCATAAAATTTATTTTGTGCAAAATGGTCAACCAGCCAGAAATATCGAAAATCGAACCTGTGTCTAAAAACCAGTCGCACAAAATACAAATTTTGTACACAGCAAGAACCTTTACTAAAAACCAACTAGCTATTTCAGATCTGCTAGGTTTTCAATGCATTTACTAGCTGTTGGTAAAATTCGCCAGCTCCACAAATTCTAACGTCTTTTATACGGTTAGAGTAACTGGTATACTTTGAACAACAAGGTGTAGCAGTTACTCTAACCGTATATAAAACACGCTAGTTGCACAAAATCCACCGGCTAAACAAAATATAACTATAGGCTACCAGCTGCTAATACACAAATCTGAGCAGCTATCAGCTATAACAACTCACATTCGAAATGGAAAACTGCAACTGTTTTAATTTTGTGAAACTCTACCTTGACCTTTAAAGTGAGTCACCGTCGCTGAACGTGGTATGAACGTGCTGAACTTCATAGGTGCATAGTTTCAAAGATGTCACCGACACAGCCACAAAAACAACAATATTAAGCTCTTTATTTTTTATTTTTTATTGGGGGGGGGGGGGGGGGGGGAGGTCAGTAATGATCTGCCTGATTAAACGCTAAACTTACCCAAAGTTGTATGGTTATTGTCGTTTCCATACAGGTAAGAAACATTCACAGAGAAAGAATCCGACTGGAAATTTCCCCCCCCAAAAACACACACAAAACTTTCAATTTCATCTTTCTGCAGCTGCTATGACTAGAAATCCGACCACGGTCACCCAATCTTTTTTGGGAAAATACAAAACTATGGAGGTTTTTATCACCTATGGTTTTAAGATATCATTTGAATGGTCACCGATATATTATGGTCAAAGTTGCACATTTTGCTAAGTCTGGAAACGCGTTAATCTTTTCTTATGTACACTCCAAATTTAAAGAAACGCAGTTTGGGCGTGATCGTGTTTACGAGTTTAACGATCAAATTATAACATTTAAACTTGATGGAATATAAACTTACATCGTAATACAACTATCATGACTGAAATGAAATCATGGTCACTAAAGGCCGTATGAACGATTTGACCCCGGGTCACCAAAACCTGTAAGAAGGGGTAGCATTCGGTGTACGTTGTAATCATGCTCATTGTGTACACGTTACACTCTTTCTTGTCATATTTTGTAATGATTATAAAGCGCAGTGAACCCAGCATCACTGGAGTACAGCAAGTGACTATTATTATTTTGAATGGGCTCTTGGTGTTTGACGACTCGGTGACCGTAACAAAGGGGCAAGGTTACTGAAAACGGTACGAACGCGAAAAGCCTGATAACTGCCACCGTGCCGCAAAGTTGAAAGGTAATCCCGCAAAGCAGGTAGATGTCCTGCCGCTGATTATTACAGACTCTTTTTGAACGCGATTCACCAGCCATACAGAGCCTGCAATATTTTGCTATTCTTACTGAAAATCGGCCAACTACAAACCACTTGACGAAGTACACAAGGATGTTTGACTCCTGAGAATGTTTGTTTCTCCTTCTTTACAAGAGAAGTTCGAGGTTCTGCGGACAATCCTTGTCAACTGGTTCTTTCATCCAAAATTTACCAACAAATCGTCCCAGGTGCACCAGCCTACCATCGATACGAATCGACCAGCCAAGTGAACTGACCAGCTTTACAAAATCGTCGCTACAAAATCAAAATGTTACGCAAAATTTGCTTCCTGTAAAGAAAGCTACCTACTGCACAAAATCTTGCAAATTTTCCAAACAGTCAAAATCGATCCGCTACTCGAAATATTTCAAGAGAAATAGAACGAGAAGAAAAAAAGAAGAGAAAAAAAAGAAGCTATCTACTACACATATTTTCTAAAGAAACATCTTGAGCTACCTACTACGCAGATTTATCAACAAAGTAAACATCTATTTATCTACCTTACGAAAATCTCGAGAAAAGAAGTGTTCATTTTTAATGCGATTTTTATTCTTTTTCAATTTTAAAACAAGCACAAACCTATTTAACTCCTACACGAATCTTAAATTAAAATATTTTAAAAAGCCTGTTACACGGGTCTCACTACCAAGGCAAAAAGGAAAAAGAAAATCCCCCTAGTACATACTTTTTCCAAAGTAACAATAATCTACTCACTACGCGGATCTTTAAAAAATAATAAATCTACCTGCTACGTGAATCTTCCAATGAGGCCAGAAATACACTTCTGCTACGGAAGATCACAGAAGATCGTGGGGGGGGGGGGGGGGGGGGAGAAAAGACCCACATAAAAAACCTCTACACAAATCTTGTAAATAAAGCGACTAAAGTCTGCCACGTTAGGGAGAAAAGGGAAAAAAATCCCCCACCCCCACCTCCTCCTTCCGAACGAAGTAAAAAGTATATCTGTTTGCTACGCAATATCTTAGAAAGAAACGAAAATATATCTGCCCACTGCGGGAATCTTCCACATAGAGAAAACGCTATCTATCTAATACGCGAATCTTCCAAATGAAGCAAAAGTATATCATTTCCGTATCTTTCTGCTCCGCTTGGCCATGCACAACATATTTGTTGACCAAACTCTGTGTTTTTTTTGTTTTGTTTTGTTTTGGTCGACTCAACTGGACAGGCATGAGATGCTTTGTTTCGGGCCGAACGCTAAAACTATTTTTTTTTAAAGAAGAAAAAAGGAAACAAGACCCAGACCCGGACAGACAGACAGACACACGAACGCACACACGCACGCACGCACGCACACACGCACACACACACCAAAACAGGGCGTGCGTTGGAAGGGTGGGCTGGGGGTGTTGGTGTTGGTGGTGGTGGTGGGGGGTCGATCGCAACCAATGCCAGCGTTGGGAAAATTGATATCAAATGTCATAGCACTCTGATCAGATAGTCAAAACACCAGGTAGTCAAACTATCATGTCACGTCAAGGATAATTGTGCACATATCATTTGGAATAGAAGAAAAGATGCACTTGAAAACAAGACTTTGGTGACACGTCAGTGTTACCAGTCTTGTTTTCAAGTGCATCTTTTCTTCTATTCCAAATGATATGTGCACAATTATTCTTCCTGCGAGTACAGGGGAACACTCCCATATCAGCAGAATAGACAACAGAGAACAGAGTTTTGTTTGAAGAACACATCTATTCTCCCCCTACCTGTTCTACTACCGCCCCCCCCCCCCGTCCACACACACTCAATAATATTGTTGTTGAATATATATATATATATATATATATATATATATATATATATATATATATATATATAAGAATGTACAAGGATCGCTTTTGATAACAGGACAACTAGCATAAATCTATGGACACAAAACACCTTCCGAGAGAAATTTTCGTGGCTTCAAAAGAAAACGAGCCAGCTAGCCACTTCAGCGCCATATTATTACCGTCACGAAAAATGTATACAAAGCAGAACACTTTAGAACAAAATTTCGAAGACTACAATGTTCCGCGAGATATAACTGAACAAAGAAATGGAAACAGCTAAATCTAACACCCAGTCCCGTCACTCAAACCAATATACTAAAAATCTGGTTTAACACAAAGACCAGCCCTAAGCAATTCAAAATAGCCCTGTCTTTGCAAAGTCAAAGAGGTTTATCACCAACTCTTAAAACCCGAACAAAATCGTTACAACTTGAAAAATGAGCAAATTTGTTATAAAAAATAGCACAATAAAGGAAAGCAATCAAGCCATACAAGCTTTTAAGTTAATAAAACTATTTTGAGTGAGAAATAATTAAGGCTGAAATGAAATACAAAAGTTTAAAAAAACTACCACCACCAAAAAAAAAAAAAAAAAAAAAAAAGGAAACAAATCAACCCCTTTCAACTGTAGGACTCGGAGAGCTCCTAAAATACCTGTGATTGAATCATCTGGAAAAAAAAGAAGACAAAAAAGAACTCAGTCACTTTCCCCCATATCCATTCCCAACCACCTCCCAGTCTGTCAAGCCTCTAAACAGGTCGGAAACGACCCCTGCACCTTTAAAAAATGAAAATGGCAACAACAGCCATAATAATAATAATAATAAAATCAGTCAATAGACCAATAACTAAAAATCTAAAAATCGACTACAGCCTACCATTGGTTTACTCCAAAATAGTCCAGTTTTATGCCCATCCTTACTCTCCCGACCACATCGCACCCGGGCAAACCATTATATTTTAACAAACCGGACCCTCTCTCCCGTCTTGGTGAAAAATGGCAAACAACTGAAACTAAAACAAAGAAAATACACAAAAACAAATCCAACAACATTATCCTTGAACCAGGAAAAGTAAGCAGTAAAAGTAAACCTCACGTGCTAAAACCCTCGGCGTTTCAAAAAAGAAAAGAGAGGAATAATTATATGTATGGTTTTCTCTGCCCGAAAGGGTACCAACAACATAAAAGCTGTGTTCAAATTCACGGCCGTTACATTGTAGAACAGACCGTTGATTAGTTACACCGACCATCCACAACGAGAAACCACCAAAGTCGAAAAATGTCATAACTGATTGTCTGTAAGTTATGAATAATGCCAAACATTAAAAAGAGTCCACGAAATATTAACAGGAAGAAATTAGTGGGTTTAAAAATTAAAAAAAGCCTACATTTACTGGCGCTTGGAAGGCAAACAAGAAATCACAAACGGAGCCACACAAAATAAGCACCATTTGGAGTGATAATTTTATCAAAAAGCTTAAACAATCTGCAGCATCAACACAAATGAGGGAGTTAATTAGCGCTAGAAAGACGTCACGCTAACACAACAACAAAGACCCGAGTCGCCTACGGTAACTCTCACCTGGTATGCGTGTAAAAACAAGGTACATCAGAAGATGCATATTTCCCAGATAAAAACCTACACCGACAATGCAACCTGTGAGTTAACCATTCGGACACATTTGAGACGGTGGATAAAGTAAAGATTAACAAAACTGGTATCAAAGAGCAGGTCTCTATGTAAGTTTTATAATACAAAATTTAAAGACATTGCTTACACATTACTTACTTACCTATTTACACACACACACACACACACACACACACACACACACACACACATATACAGAGACACACACACACACACACACACACACACACACACACACACACACACACACACCTAAAACATACCTAAACGAAAAAGCCCAAAGTTAAGGTTTTGTCGAGTCGGGAAACGTGACAACTACCTCCCTAAAATAAACGTCATTAACAGCAGTTTAGGATCCAGTCTCCGCGTGTTGAACGATCATAAAACATCTGACGGAAAGGAAACTGCATTCCAATGCAACTTACGCTGTAGCCAAGGTTGATGTTAGTTAGCTAGTAAGTGGATATTATCGTTCTCTCTACTGCAACGAAGCTTCAAATGAAGTGGTTTTGGTGGATAAAATTCAGTAAGTATTTTCATCATGCTAATTGGACTTTAACGACATTACTAGTGTCCAAGGCACCCCCCCCTTCCCTCTTTAGAAGAAGAAGAATAACAAGAATGAGATGTTCTACCAGGTCCACCAGTAGCAATAAAAGCATACACTGATCATTACACACACTTTTTCGCCAATCAAAATTTAGTACTAGATCTTCCAACAAACAAAACATTAAAGAAGCTAGTACCTAGTTGGGAAGAAAAAGAAAAAGAAAAAAATTCCCCCAAAACCTGAAGCAGCTCTCAATCGCATTTGACACGATTGCTAGGAGGCCTAGGGTTCAAGCCCTCTAGACCGACAGGGCAGGCGACCATTTCCTCACTGCGTAGCATCTTCACTGCTCTCCTGCCCGCCAGCGACACGTTTGGCTTCACGCTGTTGGGCGCGCGGGGCTCAAGCTTGACGCCTCTCTTTCCAACCACCGACAGCTTGGGACCCAGGACCATCCGCGCTGGCGGACGTGAACTTCTGGCCGTGGCGCCGTCGTTCTGCTGGCTAACGGACCCCTCCACAAGTCGTCTGCGTCCAGCCGGACACTTGCTTGGCCTGGCCTCGTCAGACAGTCGAGGAGCGTTGCCTCCCGGAGGATGCGGAACTCTAAGTTGTCCCCGGGCGGGACGGTGGGGGGAGACTCCGGTGACGGCGGGACTGGCGCTGGTTTTCTTGGCCTCTGCCACAGCAATGCAGAGCGGTGCGCTCGGTAGATGGGGCATGTTCGGTTCCTCTGGGCCGCTTTGGTGAGAGGCATCGACCCCTTGGTCAGCCCCCTCTGCTCGATTCGTTTCGGCCAGGCCTTTTTCTCCCGAAGGAAGGAGTCGAAGGTTTCGAGCAGTCGATGAGGGCGTTCTGACAACGTCAGCTGTCTTCTCACAGCTGTTTGTGTCTGAGCCTTTGCCTGAAGACGGGTATCGAAGAACTCGACGCGCTGATGTTGAAACAGTTTTTCGTTCGACGGACGTCCCAGCAATGCCTCTCTCCGATCGTCTGCCCTCCTTGGGTAGTGGGGCAGGTTTGACTTGAACAGGAATGGGTGAAGCATGGGCTCGTGCCATCGCCTGCTGTTCTTTCGCTTCTTCTGTTGGTACCATCCTGGGTGGGATTTGAAAGCCTGGGCACGATGAAGAAGATGCTCCTTCCGCACCGTCATCTTTCAGGTTTCTTCCTGCGGGCCGTTTGCCACTCTCTTCGGCTGGGCGCGGCTTTACTCTAGACAGCGGGTAAGGTTCACTAGCTTTTCCCGCTCCTCCTTCAGCAGTCAACGTTTCCCTTTTGCCGCGTTCGGCAGCGGAGGGCTGTTTGGGAGGGTGGGGGGTCATGGGCTGGCGCCTCTCCAAGGCCTCGGCCACAGCTCTGTAGAAGCAGTTCAGGTCTCTCACCTTCCGGTTTTCCAGCCTCTTGTCCTTCAGCCTCCTGTCGAACATGCTGCGGCCAAATGCAAAAGCCTTCTGCCGAGCTCGCTCCAAGCCGGGAGCCACGGAAAGGCTGCTGTACTGCGGTGTTACTGCCTCCTGAGTTTCCAGGTAAGGGTACAAGGGCATGCCGCGCTTGAGCAGCATTCCTGCCAATTTACAGCCACCTTCCAGTGCCCCGTGTCTACCGGTCCTCCTGGAGGTTTTCGGTTTCGGGCAGTTGGTGCTGCTGGCAGCAGCCTCGTCGAAATCCTGTGCACGACTCTGGAGGGTGACAGGAGCCTGGCGATGCACGTCAGTGGAGCTGTTCCTCTTAAAGATCATCTCACCGGAACGCGTGTTTTCAAGTCTCTGCCGGCCCCTGTGCACTGTAGGCGACGACAGTAACTCGGCGTTTTCGTCAGTCGACCCACCTTGAGCACTGTTCCTAAGCTGCTTAGTGCATTCAGCGAACTGCGGCTCATCGTTTGTCTGCACCTTGGTTTTTTTAACCTGTCCTGACGAGGCTTTCATCTTCTTGCATTTATGGAATTTCCGGCGAGGCTCCTGCGATGTCTCGGACCCTTTCTCCATGGCTGATTGGCTTTGTGTCTGTGCGTTCTCGGCCATGGTGACAATTTCCGACACGCCAGACGCTTGCTTGCTGTACACCGCCGAGTTGCACTGGTTGCTTCCCTCATCTTGCGGTTTCTTCTTGCTACTGCTTTCCTCCATGCGGCCTGCTTGCACCAGTAGGGGCGGGGTTAGCGGCGGCTCCGGGGTTGATGACTCGCATTCCGCAATCTTGTCGATGCGAGTGGCATAGCTTTGATGCGTTACCCTGCAATGGAATCAAGCTTTTTGTTACAGATCGATGGAACCGCCGGGTAAGGACAGAAATCGATGTTTGTGACTGTCTAGCGGTGTCACCCAAAACATGTGTAAATCAAGAGAATATAACGGTGAAAACCAGTATAAATATCTGAAACGCGATCCCAGCAGATCGTGCTCAGATAGAATGCATTTGCAGAATGAAAGTTTCGCCTGTACTAAGTTTCGAGGTTTCTTTTCTTTTCGAACTCTAATGTTGATAGGGGCAACGCTGTTGTATTGCAGAAACGGAAAGAAAGGTTAGTTTGTAACTGGACTTTTAACGTCCTGTCAACGATAATTATAGGGTCACCTCAACTGGAACAAACAATCATCAAGGCTATATTAAAAATGTTCTGTGGGGACTAACTTCAGTCATGACCGTAATGGCTGACTGGGCGTGAAACACCAAGTTACTTACTTCACCCATGACAAGCTCGTTAAATATCAGTATCCGCACAAATGAGTATAACTGATTAGTTCTTAATGATTAAAACGCCAATAAAAAGAGTGATTTAAACAAGGCAGAAAGAACCGGAGGACGGAATGAAGGGAAGTAGGAAAGCAGAAAGGAACGGTGAAGGAATGAAGGAGAAAAGAAAAGGAAGCCAGGTTGAACGTGGGGAGGCACAAAAGAATGACGAAAAGAACGAAGGTGGCACGGAAGACAGGAGACACGGAAGTTAGGAAGAAAGAAAGGAAAGTAGGAAGGAGGGAAGGCAGAAATAAATGAAAGACGGAATGCAGGACGGTAGTATGGCAGAAAGGAAGGGCGGAAGGAATAAAAAAAAGAGAGAAGAAAGGTAGCATAGGAGGAAACAAAGGAACGACGAAAGGAACAAAGGAATGTAGGAAGATAGGAAGGTAGGGAGGAAAGCAGGAAGGAAGAAAGGAAGGAAGAAATAAAGGCTGTAAGGAAGAAAGGAAGGAAAGAAAGAAAGGTAGGCAGAAAACAGGACGAATAGTAGGACGGTAGTAAGGCAGAAAGGAAGGGTGGAAGGCATGAAGGAAGGTATGAAGACAGACTGGCTGAAAGCAGGAAAAGGACGAATGAAACAAAAAACAAAGAAAAGAAGGAAAAACAGGAAGGAAAGAATAAAATAATATAAGATTTAAAAAAAAAAAAAAAACGAAAAAGGAGAGAGTATCCACCTGACGGCACTACGGTTCCAGTCTTCATTAGCCGCATCCACGCTGGCCTTGCTCCCGCTCTCCTTGCTAGTGTCTGAGCGGGTCCGCTGCACCTTCACAACGGCTTCCTCGCTCCCGGCCTCCTCTTCTTCCCTAGCGGCTCCTTCGTTACCCCTAGTTTCCTCTTCTCCAGGATGGGCTTCTCTGTCGTCACCTTCTCCCGCTGCTCCAGCTACGTTTGTTTCTTCCTCGCCCTCCGCTTCGACTCCCGTCGGGTCTGTGAGAGTTCTGTCACTGGGCTCTGCCATCAGCGTGATTTGCGGCTCTTTCATGGCGTCGGCTGTTTCGCTGAGGCCGACCTGTTGAGCCGTGTCATCTGATTCGTTCTCGGGCTCTGAGGATGCTCTGCAACCGTCCGCATCTGGAAGGAATATAATATCGGGGACATATTACATATATCATTCAAAGAAGGCGTTGAAGTTTTGGTACGAATAACATCGAATAACCGACAAACTCATCCGACCTCCGCGTTTCTCCTCCTCTTCAAGCCAGTTGTTGGCACACCGACAAAAATAACTCATATTCTAGCAGAGACTGGCCAAACACTTAATATTCTGAACTCGGGATCAAGAAGTTTCGGGTTCCAGTCCCAAATACGCTCAGTTTTCTTTTTACCATTCTATTCAAACGGTGTTGGTGGGTTCACAGGAGCACACACGCTGAAGAGGTCAACGAAATTACAAAGAGTCAAAATACTGTAGAAAGTCGTACAACTGTCAGAGCTATCTTTTCTCGGAAAAAGCCGCTCGAATATCTCAATAACAGCAAAGCAAGATGGCATGGGCACTACCAACTTCTGCAGAAACTAAAACTCGTAGGAGCCAGGAGCACTCATAAAAGCCTACAGCTGCGCGTATTCATCACAGTCTTTCTTCTTTTCCAGAAGAAGTTTCCAGTGAGTAAATCCAAATGGACCGGAATCAGCCGGTCACATACACTGACCCTCAACATTATTAATATTATGCTATGAGTGCAGGTAGCGAGGAAACAATATACTCACCAATCTGTCTGAGGGTCGCAGGGCTCTCATCCCGATGTTGGGAATCCGAAGGCGTTTCAAAGACCTGGCTGGACTCGCTGAGCTCAACCCTATTATCATTAGAACCGTCCACAGCGTTCGGCGTTGGGAGCGTTATTTGCATGGAGTATACAGTTTTGAGGCCGGACTCTCGGTTGCCGCTGTCGTCCATGACGTACATCTTACTGATCGTACGAGCGCCTAGCGTCGAGTTCGCTGAGGAAAGCAAGAGATCACCTGACGCGCGATTTCCCGTCGCATTGTCCGAGTTCGGCCCAGCTGGCGTCGACGAACTGTCCGAGTTGTACCCGCTCAAGAGATCCGCCACCGCCATCTTGAGGTATTCTGGATTGAAACCCACGTTGGCATTGCTGACCCTCCTCAGTGCTCGTGCAATAACCTGGGGATGCTCCATGTCGGGGCTGTCCAGGACGGCAATCTCCGCGGCCGACGCCATCAGCCTGCTTGCCGGAACAATCTTTGCCGTGATGGAAGTGACGAGTGAGTTCAGTCTGGCCTCCAGTTTGTCTCTCTTCTGTTCGCGGGTGTTCAGCCCTTGCTCGTCCGGAAGGAAGGTTTGCACGAAGCTGTCGAGGTCGTCGTCAGACATGCGATCTTCCTGCAAGGAGGCGATAACCTGGCGGGTAGCGCTCAACATCAGGTTCCTGTCCTCTTCCAACTTCGGATGTTCCGAATACCGCCTGGCGGCCTCACTCACCTCACCGATAGAGTTCCGCAATTTCGCCATGTCGTTCTTCACCTGACTGTTCGTCCGGCTCGTCTCGCCGCCGCCGTCTTTCTTAGCATCAGGCGAGAGTTTGATGGGGTCGGCCTCGGACAGTTCCTCGTTGACGTTGAAATCTTGGTCCGATATATCGTTGGCGTCTTCCAGCACACGCTCGATGGCTCGGTCGAACACGGTCAGCACCGCCATCTTACTGATGGCACTCTCCTCTTCAATGTCCTCGTGGTCCGCCGTCTTGCACTTGGCCATCATCTCATTGATAACGTTGTGGAAGCTGGACGCCACCGTCATGGTCTCCAACGTCATGGTCTCTGTTGGAGCGATTTGCCTCTTGGCCGCGTGTTTGGTCAGCTGTACGGCTATGTCGTGTAGGTTGGCCAGGATGAACTCGTCCAGCAGGTACGGCAGGCACGGCAGGATCATGGACTCGCTGATGCTCTTGGTCTTGTTGGAGCTGTCCGGGTTGAAGAATTGGTTCTGAGTGCGCATGTCAGACAGCACCTCCTGGAACGTCTGCACGAATCACACCCTGACAGGTTATATATCTATATATACTGGTTATATCTATATCTATCGATATGTCTCTCTAACAATAAATTATATCGGTAATGGTACATTTATCTTGCAGGTCAACAAGCTGTGACGGTATGATATTGGTAGTCCGTCGTTTCCGACAATGACGACAAAGCTGTTATGCAACAACATATCAACTGTTGAGATCCGTGCGGTTCTTGTAGTGTACAGATGATTTTACTGATGGGTCCTGTTCTTCTCCGCTACGTTCCCACGTGTCTCTCTAGCTAGGGGGACGGATTGCCGCTTTTCTCAAGGGTGCAACTCGAATTTCACACACACACACACACACACACACACACACACACACACACACACACACACACACACACACATATCCATTCATCCACACACCCACACATCCATTCATCCACACAATCACACACACATCCATTCATCCACACAAACACACACACATCCATTCATTCACACAAACACACACACACACATCCATTCATCCACACAAACACGCACAGACAGACAGACAGACAGACAGCCAGACAGACAGACAGACAGACACACACACACACACACACACACACACACACACACACACACACACACACACACACACACACACACACACACACACGAACATACGCACGCAGAGAGAGAGAGAGAGAGAGAGAGAGAGAGAGAGAGAGAGAGAGAGAGAGAGAGAGAGAGAGAGAGAGAGAGAGAGCCTACTTGAAGAACGGTGTCGGCTGTAACATTACTGCACAGTTCCCACGTATCATAACTGTCCTGTTTGTGATCCGACGGATTGACGATAGCCAAACGCTGATCCCCATTCATCTGGAACTCGACCTGAGAGAAGAACAACAGAGAACACCATGCTGCGAACCCTCCATAATGTTATGAGCGATGAAAGATATATTCAAATTCTCTCCGTTTGAAACACACACACACACACACACACACACACACACACACACACACACACACACACACACACAACATTCACACACAACAACAACAACAACAAAAACGAGACAGAGAAACTATCAAACCTCGTTATGGTGTGAGGAACAGGGCGTACAATCGTATTCTGTCTATCCTATGCGCAAAGCAGGACAGACCACTAATTTAAGCTCTATGGAACCTATGGTGAGAACAATGGAGGACATGTGTCAGTGGTCTGCCTGTAGGTAACACAATAATACAGGCAGCGGGGATAGCTCAGTGGTTAGAGCGCCGGACTCGTGATTGAAAGGTCGCAGGTTTGAATCCCTGCAGGAGCGGCGGGAGAATTTTCTTCTCCGCGGTCAGCTTTTTATGCTGACTCTTATTTCGGCTTTGTGCTGGCGTAAGCAACGTGGGCGGTTATAAAAGAAACGCGTGATGTAATCTGAGTTGTCTGCTACAGTTACAAACGTACTGCCATTTGAGTACCAACGAAAAATTTCTCGTTAGCTGACAGTTTCCCGAGACCTGTGGAGTAATCAATTATGGCAGTGGTTGGAGGAAGGATGTCGTAAACCAGCGCTTGGAATTCGGGTTCGGGTCTGCCAATGATCCGAGCAACTTCCGCCAGTCAGAAGGTAACAACTACTATTTTGGCGAGAAAAGCCTCCATGCCCACGAGTGAAAGCATTGCAACTGAGCTTTTTAAAAGACTTGCGGAATTCAGACTAAACCCTCTAAACAAGTAAATGGTGCTCGATATCTGATCATGATCTTTAACAGTTCCTGTCTGCAAATTGTGGAACCATACTCAATTCGCTGTACTTTCTTCCGGTCACCACGGTACAGAATGGCGGTCAAACTGAAAGTACGGGGAGATGTGGCTTCGAGTACCCATACACTGTGTACAACAGGGAAAACAATAACAAAAGCGACTGGACTCTGCCTGTCATGTAACTGACCGACACTCAAAACGAGAAAAGATAACTTTGCATTGCAACTGCTCGGGGACCAACCGGCCCATCATCCGACCCACCAACGAAGTGACGCACCTTCGCAGTGCCCGTGTCACAGCGGATGCGGTGGATGAGGAAGTCCACTATCTGTCTGGCTCGTTGCATGGTGCGTGGGTGGTCAGACCAGGGTCTGCTCGAGGGGGTCGGCTTGTCAGGCGGCGTTCTGTCAAGGTCGTCTAGCTCGCAACGCACGGCACCAAGTGTGCTTGTGATGCAACTGGACAGGCCGGATATTGATGTCTCCTGCGGCGACTGAAGAAAAACAGGAAGAGCAAACGATTAGACGATTCACGATTAAAACTAGAATATGCTACATGGTCTAACTTCGATCTTTTTGCTTGTACTCGAAAACGGGATACTGATTTATTATGCTTCGTGAACCTGAACTTTCACATTCCTGATGAAATTGGCCAGAGAAATTAACTATTGCGTGGACTTTTCTTCAATGACATTTACCAGAAGTTAAATTTGTTTTTCATTTTTGAAGGAATTAGCCTTCGAAGGATTGGCTGAAGAAAAGGAGAGGATTATTTGGGGAGTATGAATATTTGGTATTATTTGTTCTCCGATTTGATAATGTTTCGCGTCTGAGGGTTTTCTCTTACCTGCCAATTGTCCCCATCAGTCTTGTTTTTTGTTGCTGTTGTAACAACTTTTTATTTTATTATTGGTGTGTGTGTGTGTGTGTGTGTGTGTGTGTGTGTGTGTGTGTGTGTGTGTGTGTGTGTGTGTGTGTGTGTGTGTGTGTGATACTGATTATGGATGGATGAACCGACACCGAGAGACGTCTTATCATCAGTTATAAGGAATTGGGAAAGACTGCTGCAAGCCAGCCACACACGTATTTCGGTATTCGTTCCACCCCCGTGTTACCGCAGTAGCATGTAAAAGACCCCGGTCATTTTGCCAAAAGTGCAGGTGGAATGTTACAGCTAAATGCGCATGCACCGTACGTATGTGGCTTTGCATGAAGTGACATGGTGCATGGTTGTATGGTGTACACAGAACTTGCCGAGACAGCAGCAGTTTCATGTGGCACCAGCCATGCCAGCGCTGTAAGTACACTACTTCGGTGGATATTATAAAAATAAAGAAAGAAAAAAGCGGTATAAAAAAGCTGTTCATTCATGTAGAATCACATGCGAGCGTAGTGAGTCTGCTAGAAAGCGGAAAATAGCGATATATATATATATATATCTAAGCGATCAACAACGTACTAGTCCACTTTCAGAGCTGGGTGCAAAGTCTGCAGCCGCAGGAATATTTTCGGTAGACGGCGTCGACAACAAGACCTGCAGCTTGCCCGAGGTGAGTCCCGTCTCGATGGCCTTGAACGTGTTGCTGATGATTATCGTCGCTATGGACGACACCTTAACCAATTCCTCGTCATCTTCTTCTTCGCTGAAAGTCTGGAAAAACATCAAAAAGTCCCTATATAGACATATGTACAGAGGGATGACACGTCATGAGACTGCGCACAGCCCATAGCCGACTCAATGCCGACATGTTCAGAAAAATGAAGCTGGCACCATCACCGACCTGCAACTGCAGTCTTGAAGACCAGACGGCCTAACATATACTGCAGAGATGCCCGCTTCTGCAGACAGCAAGAACAAATGTGAGGCCAACGGCAGTCCAGTTACACGCTAAACTCTACGGCAGCAAGGAGGAACTGGAGCAGACAGCCATATTCATCTTGCAGACTGGACTCTAGGTGTAGAGGTGATCGAGAAGAAGAAAAAATATAGGCATTTCTTTCTTTCTCTGTCCGTCTCTCTATAAGCGTGTCTCTCTATCTCTGTTCTGTCACCCCCCCCCCCCCTGTGTTTTATTTGTCTGTCTGTCTCTCCCTCCGTCACCTTCTCTCTTTCTCTCCCCCGCTCTCCCTAGTAAGCTTCAGTCAATCAGCCCGTCTCTCTCTCTCTCCCCTCTGTCTGTATGTCTGTCTCTCTGGGTGAAGTCGATGCTTATAAGTGATGTTTCGGTTACTTTCTTCACTTTTCATTGCAGACATACATTTACAAGACAAGGGATGTCGCTACTTTTGAGAGGCAGACATATGAGAATCGAGACATAGTGGCCTGGTAGTCCCTCTCTCATTTCTTTGATTCAAATTTAACCCGCCACACAAACACAAAGTGCAGCAATCGTTCAACTGATAACTTTGTGCTTACAGGACCTGCAACGAAATCCCTAGTGTGGCCGGGCTGGGCATTTGGAACACCCAAATCGCATGTTCTTGCTGTTTGCCCAGCAGACAACGCAATACTAGCCTGAAGAAAGCTTTCGCGATTTTGCTGGTTGCACCAAAAACTACCAAGGAAATACAGCTGCTGAATACCGCGTTCATGAAACCGCCTTATAGGTGGGTCTCTCCTTCCATCCCCACCCCCGCCTCTCCTCTTTCTCTCTCTGAGAGCGAATCAGTCTGTTGGGCTCCTTCTCGTTTCGGCCAAATCCTTCAGGAAGACCGTTCAACCTTTTAAACGTGCTTGCTGTCACACAATACAGCCGAAAGTGACAGATTAAAGCAAGGGGAAGGTCGACGTATTCAACTTTACTATTCAAGAGTACCATCCCTTATTGTCTCTGGCCATTTCCCTCTCGTCAGGCCAAACGGCGGACGCTCATTGGCTGGCGGACGCGGTTCATTCGTTTGGAATATAGTATGCTGTATTTGGAACGGACAGCAATACTATGAGCCGTTTCAACCGTACGGCTATGCCGACACACGATCCGTTGAGATCAGGTTCAGGTGGCGTCTTCCTCTACCATTCGGTCGATAAGGGCTCGTTTGTTTGCATCTTTAGAGCTCAGCGCGGAAATGTCCTAACTGCGCCAGTAGCGCCTCTGAGACAAACCGACAAGTGGACGTACCTCCTC
The DNA here is from genome assembly GCA_018857735.1 of Alviniconcha marisindica. Taxonomy (NCBI): domain Eukaryota; kingdom Metazoa; phylum Mollusca; class Gastropoda; family Provannidae; genus Alviniconcha; species Alviniconcha marisindica. The sequence goes on along the minus strand of JABMCL010002046.1, from coordinate 261,550 downwards.
GTTTTCCTCCATGTGCCTGGACACATCCTCCAAAAGGTCTCGGGCGTAGATAGCCATAGACGGGTGCATATTGGTGAACTTCTTGCACGGCACTGAGGGAGAGCAAATCCGCGTTACTTATTTCAACACTATCGTCAGTTCCTTGCTTGATAGTTAACGTCTTGTCAAGCGTGAAGGTCATATCAGGGCGAAGCACAAGTAATCAAACCACGTGTGTTAGCTTCTCTCATGAGTAAAATAGGACCGTCACTCTTTCATCATAAAATTCGACTATATATTTACAGACGAGTGAGTAACTGAGCGTGAAACCTTTTTTTACTATGAAATAATATGTGGTCACATGTGTGTGTGTGTGTGTGTGTGTGTGTGTGTGTGTGTGTGTGTTTGTGTGCGTATGTGTGTGTGTGTGCGTATGTGTGTGTGTGTGTGTGTGTGTGTGTGTGTGTGTGTGTGTGTGTGTGTGTGTGTGTGTGTGTGTGTGTGTGTGTGTGTGTGTGTGTGTGTGTGTGTGTGTGTGTGTGTGTTAGTTACTTAAGATTACATTACGTATAAAGCAGCATGGGGACTGTTGTGAGTAAAACTGCGTATATACTTGTTTTTATTCAGTTTTATTAAGTAAGTGTAACTGTGGAAGTACTTGCTTGCTTTTTATTTACTTGTCTTTATTAAGTATTTGTCAAAGGCAGACAACATATATCCACAGTCGCGCCTTTCTAAAAATCGCACGCATCATCATATGAGTAAAGTATGGAATTAAAGGACTTCATAACATATTGCGCAAGCACAACATAACAGGCATCCTCAAATCACATTGTTCATATTAGTATCACAAAATTAACACACTTCGGCCTTTACATCACCCAAAATGTCCCCTCCGTCCCCCGCACACACACACATTTGCAAGCACGTTATTCTGCCGTCAGGCTCGTCTTTTCCCCTTGCACTGATTTGCTCCATCTTTACCTTCTCTGTTGTTTGTGACCCCGTCCTTGATGTCGTTGACGAGCATGTCCACAACGTCCCTGCCAGATTCCGTGAAGTCTCTGTCAGCGCAAGATGTCTGCTGTTTTGCAACAACCCCGAGACGTTCCATGGTGGTCTGGATGGCGATGTGGGCGATGATTTCCGCCTCGTTGCAGATTTCAACTTGTTTCTCGTTTATAATCTAAACCGACAGAACGTCCTGACCAAAGTGATACGTTTCCATGGCAGTTACTTAATTTCAAGGGGAAACGAATCGAAGAGGCATCACATGCCCTATCGATAGGAACGGTCAAAAACACAAAAACAAAAACACATAAACACACGTCTGCGTGCGTATGCGCTTAGAATAGTCTCTACGGATAATATTTTGTGCTTTATAAATACTTTAGTTACTATTTTTTATTATATCCTGTTGAACCAGGCCAAATCGCCGATTTTATCAGCCGATGCTGGCCAGTGCAACAAACAATAATTAATACATAAGACAAAGGACCGCTTTATTCACAAACAGAACAAAATGTGTTGGCAAACGAATTCAGTGTATTTCGCTCTCATTGACAATTAAT
>JABMCL010002046.1:192500-255000 GCA_018857735.1 Alviniconcha marisindica | reverse complement strand
AACCTTGTTGATTTTCTTCTTTCTCTTCCTCTTCTTGACAGGAAGTTAAGATTCAGTTACTAAATAACTAACTCCATTTTCTTCCTTGTGTACTACATTGACCCTGTGTTCATCTTTGAGTGTTGTTATTGTTTTTCTTCTTCTTCTTCATCTTCTTGACAGAACCTTAAGATTCAGTTACAAAATAATTAACTCCATCTTCTTCCTTGTGTACTACATTGACCCTGTATTCACCTTTGAGTGTTGTTGTTGTTGTTCTTCTTCTTCTTCTAAATAGTACGTTAAGATCTAGTCACTAAATAACTAACTCCATCTTCTTCCGTGTGTGCCACATTGACCCTGTGTTCATCTTTCAGTGTTGTTGTTTTTCTTCTTCTTCTTCCTCCTCTTGACAGGACGTTAAGAGTCAGTCACTAAATAGCTAACTCTATCTTTTATATGCACTACATTGACCCTGTGTTGTTTTCCCGAGTACTGACCTTGTTGTTTTTCTTTTTCTTCTTCTTGACAGGACGTTAAGAGTCAGTCACTAAATAAATAACTCCATCTTCTAATTTATGCACTACATTGAGCCTGTGTTTAATTTCTTCAGTGTTGTCGTTGTTGTTTGTTGTTGTTGTATTTCTTTGTCTTCCTCTTCTTAACAGGTCGTTGTTAGATAACTAACTCCATCTTCTTGATTATGCACTACATTGACCCTGTGTTCATCTTCTTGAGTGTAGTCGTAGTTGTTTGTTGTTGTTTTTCGTCTTCCTCTTCTTGACAGGACGTTAAAAATCAGTCACTAACTAACTAACTCCATCATCTTCTTCACGCATCACATTGACCCTGTGACTCTCGCCGCCTACCTGGCTCTGAACGCACTCCATCACCTTCCTGGCGGAGTTGGTGACGAGGAAGGTGACGTTGCAACGCACGTCCTCCACATCCTCCAGGGCCAGGGACGGCAGACCGGTATCCTCACTCAGCAGCACCTCGCGGATGTAGATCTGCAGCACAACCGCTAGCATCTTCTTGGCGTCGTCAAAGCTCAGCTCTCCCTCCTGCAGGCTCTGGCCCAGCTTGGAGATCTGGAGAAAAACAAGAACAACACGCACCAACACAAGGTGACCCCGACAGGCTACATAGAGAGAACTAGAACGAAACAACGTAAGCAACTCTCCGTTAACAGGCTCCCTTGCTGCAGGTTCTGGTTGATCTTTAACTCCCATCGGAGAATGTCATAGTGACAGGCCTGGCAACAAGGAGATGGAGACGACAGGCCTGAGTACCTTTCGCATGACGACTAAATGCATCCACCTTATCCGTGGATAAATGCATCCGTCTTATCTATGTGACTTTAACTTTCTACACCCTCTCGTACACACCGCTCTGCTTCTGATACTCTCAACCTCCTGATTCCTCGTACCAGACTTTCCACTGTTGGTTCCCAAGCCTTTTCTGTTTTTGGTCCATCTACATGGAATGACCTTCCACGTCCTCTCCGACAGAAACCCTCTCTGGACTCATTCAAAAGTAATCTAAAAATATTTATTATAGACTGTAGACCTGCCATGTTTTCTGTTCCGTGCTGCTGTCTTCGTCCAGCTGGGGCCTCCGTTTGCTGCCCGTGTTGAGCTGTGTGTGTGTTTGGCTTTGTGTGGTCGGAATGCTCGTGTGTGTGTGTGTGTGTGTGTGTGTGTGTGTGTGTGTGTGTGTGCGCGTGCGCGCACGCGTGTGTGTATGCGCTTAGAATAGTCTCTGGGGACAAGATTTTGCGCTTTACAAATACTTTAATTGTTATTACTTTCTACCGTCGGCCCCTACCAGGCTTGTGATGACGCTAGCGATAGGCTTACACGTACCTATTTCGGTATCCGTTCCACCCCCGTGTTACCGCAGTAGCACGTAAAAGACCCTGGTCATTCTGACAAGCCTGCAGGTGGTAGGTTACAGCTAAATACGCAAGCGCCATACGTATGTGGCTTTGCATGAAGTGGCAAGGTGCATGGTTGTATGGTGTACACAGGACGCGCCGAGACGGCAGCAGTTTCATGTGGCACCAGTCATGCCAGCGCTGTAAGTACATCACTTCGTTGGATATTCAAAAAACGCGCTACAAAAAGCTATTCATGCAGAATCACATGCGAGCGCAGTGAGTCTGCTCGACAGCGGAGAAGAGCGATATATGTTTGTTTGTTTTTGTTGTTGTTTTGGTCTTTGGTTTGTTTTGTTGCCTCTGACTTTTCGACAACAATTTGCCATCTTGCCATCGTAAATGTCTGTAATTATCATTTGGTCTATAGGTAACACTAAAATAAGCATACTGCTTTTGTGTTTCCTGTACTTATTTGTTGAGTTTATGATTACGATGAATGAATACATTTCGTTTAATCCAACAACAACAACCTTTCGCATGACAAAAGCTGGGAGCTTGATCCTCCCCTCCTCGTCTTGCTCCACTGGCGAGCAGGGCTGTGTGGCAGCCGGGAACTCCGCGATGTGCAGCGCCAGGTGCGTGATGACGGAATCGGGGAGTTGCCCCTGAAGGCTGTCGTTCCACATCCTGTTCATGGACATCAAGATCACGTTTTCCGCCGTGGTGGTCGTGTAAGCTTCTTCTTTGGACGAGGTCTGCAGCGCCACGGACTCTGCCAGACGGGACGCAGCAACAAATGCAGTCGTTAGGGTCGGTGGCGACACGGCGTGTTTGGGTTTGTCAGGAGGGTGGGAGGGGTGTGTGTGTGTGTGTGGGGGGGGGGGGGGGGGTGCGTGTGTGCGTGCGTGCGTACGTGTGTAGGTGCGTGCGAACGTATGTGTGTATGTGTGTGTGTGTAGGTAGGTGTGTGCGCGCGCGCGCGCGTTTTGTGTGTTGTGTGTGTGTGTGTGTGTGTGTGTGTGGTGTGTGTGTGTTAGGGGTGTGTTGTGTGTGTGTGTAGGGGGGTATTTGTGTGTAGGTGTGTGGGGGGGGGGGGGGGGGGGCGGGGGGGGGGGTGTATGTGGGGTGGGGGGGTGGAGGGCGTAAAAGTGTGTCAGAAGGAAAACAGAAAAATAGGGACTACTGAACTATCTATTAAATTCATGGCAAATCCTCACGATTTCGTTTAGGGATGAGAGAGAGAGAGAGAGAGAGAGAGAGAGAGAGAGAGAGAGAGAGAGAGAGAGAGAGAGAGAGAGAGAGAGAGAGAGAGAGAGAGAGACAGACAGACAGACAGACAGACAGACAGACAGACAGACAGACAGACAGACAGACAGAGGTGGTTGGAGGCAGTGGACGTTAACCTTTGGACACTTCTGCCGTCATCTCTCCCCAGCTGGCGAGGAGAGCGAAGAGGAAGGCCGGGGCCAGAGTTTGCTGCACGTTCTCCTCAAAGCTGGTATCCTTCAGCATGTCACGGTACAGTCCATCCGCCACCGTGGCCGCCACCTCCAGCGCCACCTCCAGCCCACAGGCAGACTCCCCCACCTGCACAGTACACACAGTGGAAGTCATCGCCGCGTCAGTTAAGGGTGTGTCACAAAACACTGACACCATGCAGCGAGAACACCTAGGCTACAGTAAAATGTTATATGCTCTTCGTATAGTTCTGTGAGGACTATCTTCAGCCATGATAAAGTCCTTGCATCCACACTCCAGAAATGATGATAAATCCTCAGAAGACGGTGTATGGTTGTCCATGTGTGTGTGTGGGGGGGGGGGGGGGGGGGGGGGGGGAGGGGGGAGAATAATAGAAACTTGTCGCACGCACAATCCTCTTACCCTATGGAATGCGTTTGTCACTGTACGATTGAATAAACAGGGGGACCCCCAGGTGTTCTGCCGAAGAAGGTTACAACAGCAGTAACATCACCAAGCACATTTCCAAAGATCTCACTTTAAATGGCTACCGTTACCATCACCAGCTAACATTAAGGTTTTCGCAGTCTAGAAACGCGTGAATTAACTCCCCTAAATACGCGCAAAAAGCCACGACTTTCACATGTGCCTGATCTTGGTAATGTACGCAAGGTGCATGCAAAGTTTAAGTTTGATTAATGAATTCGCCCCACCCTCCCCCAAAAGGGGAATGCACTGCCTAGGAGCAGCAGGGAGACAGACTCTATTCATTCTTTACGCTCTCCTCTCAAGACTCCTCTTTCAATGTAGCTCGTAATTCTACTTCCCACTTGTCTTTATCCTGTGTGTGTGTGTGTGTGTGTGTGTGTGTGTGTGTGTGTGTGTGTGTGTGTGTGTGTGTGTGTGTGTGTGTGTGTGTGTGTGTGCTGTGGCGTGGCTCATTGTGCTTTTTACAGGGTGTGTGTGTGTGTGTGTGTGTGTGTGTGTGTGTGTGTGTGTGTGTGTGTGTGTGTGTGTGTGTGTGTGTGTGTGTGCGTTTAGCTCATTGTGCTTTTTACAGTGTGTGTGTGTGTGTGTGTGTGCGTGCGTGCGTGTGTGCGCGCGCACGCGCGCGCAGTTCGTATGTATGTTTAGCTCATTGTGCTGTTCACAGTGTACCTGTGTGAAAATGCATGTATTCCTCCCCCTCTCCAACCCCTGCCTTGTGAACATGCATATTCTTGCGTGGAAGGTTTGTATGCGCATAATACAATATCATTGATTGACTGATACAATCATTCTATTCAATAGTTAGTAATTTTCTTTAAGTCAACCAAAAAAGCTACGCTAGGTGGAATTCTGAAGTTTAAATCTCGATCGAGCGAGATTAACGTACTGAAAATATACATAAACATAGTCATCGGCAGTACTAGCTTATTTTTTCATATCCATCGAAACACATGTCACAAACTGTCTTGCAAGTCCTGTAATAAGCTTGTACTCTCACTCTCTCTCTCTCCCTCTCTCTCTTATCGTTGGACAATTCCAGCATCGCGTAAAATGCAGTTCAAGATGAGCGTTGAAATATTTTATGTTGGAATAATCAAACATTTAGTATTCCAACGCCCGGTAAAATGCAGTTCAGGACGAGCGCTGAAATATTTTATGTTGGAATAACCCAACATTTAGTATTCCAACGTCCGGTAAAATGCGGTTCAGACAAGGGTTGGAATAACTCAACATTAATTAATGGGGTTTTTAAAGTGACGCTGAATTTAATACCCCCCCCCCCCCCCCCCCCCCCCCCCCCCCCCCCCCACAGGTACTGAAATTACCCTGGGAGCGTCAAGGGCCCAAAGTACTAGCAGTGAGTGAGGCTGATTAGGAGCGAGTGCCAAACCTGCTCCAGCATGGCGGTGTCGATCCTGGGGAGAGACAGCTTGTCGGCCCCGTGACGCTGGATGAGGAGGGTCTGACCCTTGTCCAGGATGATCTTCATCAGGTCACACAGCACGGGCGACAGTCGCTGCACGCCCGCGATCTTGGTGATGCCTGTCGTCAGCACCTGGCGTTAACATAATAATAATAATAACAACAACTATAGCGATCATTTCTATAACGCCGTATCTCCCTGACAAGGGTGAGCACACCGCGCTTTACAAGATCAACAATAATGCATACATCAAAACCTCAACAACAACAATAACAACGAAATATATAGTCACAATATTGTATTCCTCACACACACGCACACACACACACACACGCACACACACACACACACACACACACGGGCACGCACACGCACACTCACACACGCACACACACACGCGCACGCATGCACACACACACACATGGGCGCAAGGGAGGAAGGTAACGATGGGTGAGGGAGGGTAAACAGGGTGGGCAAGTAAGAAGACAAAATATGAAATCACTTGTATTGTTTGTAGAGTTTAGTTTTAACAAAGTTTTAAATGCGTGGGAGGAGTGAATGTGACGGATGTCAGAAGGGAGCGAATTCCATTGCTTTGGAGCACAATGAGAGAAACAGCGTTGGCCAAAGGTTTAGAGCCATGACTTTTGTTAGGTCACACAGCAAGGGAGGTTCTTGGTGATGCCTGTCGTCAGCACCTGGTGTCAACATATTGACGTTAGTGCCATGACCATTTTTTTAGGTCACACAGCAAGGTTCTTGGTGATGCCTGTCGTCAGCACCTGGCATTAACATATTGACGTTAGTGCCATGACCATTTTTGGGTCACACATTGTGAGCGGATGGAGGAAAAGGAAGGGGGGTGGGGTGGGAGGGGGGCGGAGATCGCCATGTAAGCACATCCTCTCTAATTTGCCTCTTTTGCCAGGCGTATCGACGGACCTGTGAAAGAGCTGAAGTCGACCCGGCCAGATTCCAAGGTGTTATGCCACTCACCATCACGAATTCGTCCTCAGTGGGGAGATCCATTTCACGGTGCAGCGCCGTCTGCCGGCAGCCTTCCATCGCCTCCAGGAACTGGGGGACGTCCACAGCGCCCCTGGTGGCCGCGCTCTTCAACCTCGACAGAACTTCCACCACAAAGTCCTGAGCACGAAGAGCAAGGGCAGTTAATCACTCATGTAGGTTAAGCACCCTCCAGACATGTCACACACACACACATGCACGCACGCACGCACGCACGCACGCACGCGTGAATCAACAGCCACAAACTCAGACCTGACACAGACACACAGAGAGACAGGGAGATATCGACACATAGATAGAGACAGACAGAGAGACAGACAGAGAGCGGGCGTACATACATGAAACTTTGCGGCACAGAAGCAGATAATTCGAAAATTCTAGTAGGCTGGCGAGCTTTTATGAAAGCTTTTACATTTTGCAATGTCCCGTAACTTCGCTGTCACTTGTCGAGAGTCCTAGCGACTATAACCTGTCGAGTGTCTTGGTGACTATAACCTGTCGAGTGTCTTGGTGACTATAACCTGTCGAATGTCTTGGTGACTATATCCTGTCGAGCGTCTTGGTGACTATATAACTTGTTGAGTGTCTTGGTGACTATAACCTGTCGAGTGTCTTGGTGACTGTAACCTGTCGAATGTCTTGGTGACTCTAACCTGTCGAGCGTCTTGGTGACTATAACTTGTTGAGTGACTTGGTGACTATAACCTGTCGAGTGTCTTGGTGACTATAACCTGTCGAGCGTCTTGGTGACTATAACTTGTTGAGTGTCTTGGTGACTATAACCTGTCGAGTGTCTTGGTGACTATAACCTGTCGAGCGTCTTGGTGACTATAACTTGTTGAGTGTCTTGGTGACTATAACCTGTCGAGTGCCTTGGTGACTATAACCTGTCGAGTGTCTTGGTGACTATAACTTGTTGAGTGTCTTGGTGACTATAACCTGTCGAGTGTCTTGGTGACTATAACCAGTCGAACGTCTTAGGTAACTATAACTTGTTGAGTGTCTTGGTGACTATAACTTGTACAACGTCTTGGTGAGTATAACTTGTCGAGTGCCTTGGTGACTATAACTTGTCGAACGTCTTGGTGACTATAACCAGTCGAGCGTCTTAGGTGACTCTAACTTGCTGAGTGTTTTGGTGACTATAACTTGTTGAGTGTCTTGGTGACGATAACTTGTAAAACGTCTTGATGACTATAACCTATCGAGTGCCTTGGTGACTATAACCTGTCGAGCATCTTGGTGACTATAACCAGCCGAACGTCTGGGCGACTATAACTTGTCGAGCGCCTTGGTGACTATAAATTGTTGCGCGTCTTGATGACTATAACTTGCAGAGCGTCTTGGTGACTATAAACTGCCGAGTGTCTTGGTGACAATAACTTGTTGAGTGTCGTGGTGACAATAACTTGTTGAGTGTCTTGGTGACAATATCTTGTGGAGTGTCGTGGTGACAATAACGTGTTGAGTGTCTTGGTGACTATAACCTGCCAAGCGACTTGTCTTGGTGTCAGCAACTTGTGGAGTGTCGTGGTGACTATAACTTGCTGAATTCCTTGGTGACTACAACCTATCTTGGTGACAATAACTTGTGGGGTGTCTTGGTGACAATAACTTGTTAAGTGTCTTGGTGACTATAAGCTGCCAAGCGTCTTGCCGACTATAACCTGTCGAACCTGGTGACTACAACTGTGATGACTTACCAGACGAAGATGACGAGCCTCCCTGTGACTAATCTGAACATCACGACTCGACGGTTACCTTGATGACTTGCCAGACGAGCTTGTCCAGCCTCCGGGTGACCTGGTTGTACGTGGAGAGGAGCGAGGCCATGGTCTGGTCCAGCAACACCTCGTCAATGTCGTTGGCGTCTCTCAAGAGATGCTGCAGGGTGGGAACCACCACGTCTTCGGCCATCACCGAGTGGTCGCTGCGGATCTCGCCCAGAATCACCGAGGCAATCGCTGAGCCAATCTCTCGTACGTCCCCCCTGAGACACAGAGAAATAAAATCGAGGAAAAAGAAATCCATGCCAGAGTTGCAGAACTCTTTGTAAAAGTTCCGATTACGAAAGATTCCCTTTTAACAAAACATTCAGCTGTATGAGAAAAACAACAACACCCAATGATGTGCCTGGCAAAAACCAAAACCAAGCCAAAACAAACACAACAAACAAACAAAGACAGCATTCATCCAGTGATAGCTGAAAGGCTATGAACCATCAGAGTCGAAGATTTACAAATCGTTCAGCCTGCGATAGATGGGAGGTTATGAATCATGCAAGTCAAAGATTAACAAAACAGTTTACGAAAAGTTCAGCCAGTGGCAGCTGGGACGTTATGAATCATGCGAGTCAGATTTACAAATCGTTCAGCTCGTGATAGATGGGAGGTTATGAATCATGAGAGTCGAAAATTAACAAAACAATTTACGAAATGGTCAGCCAGTGATAGCTGGGAGGTTATGAATCATGCGAGTCAAAAGATTTACAAAACGTTCAGCCAGTGATAGCTTTGGTAAACGTCTCGAGTAAGTACGCTTCAACGGTTCCTACAGATCTGATGTGCAATATTTGAAAAGCATACAAAGAAAGTGAACATTTTTGCTAGAATGTCTAAAATAAAATACTGCTAGGGAGAAAGGAAACAGGATTGTAGGGGTGGGGTTGGGGTAGGGGGAGGGGAGCAACTGTGTTCAACAGAATCGAACCAATGACCAGTCTTAGCGGGGAAACGTTCATGAAGACCGACCTGGAGAGAGTTCCGTCCTGAAGATCTCGAGCCATTTGATCCACAGTGTTTCTGATAGTATATTCTACAAAGGAAGAGCCAAACGAGTCCTCAGCTTCATCCTTCTCGGTACATACTCGCTCCAGTGTTTCATCCAGCAGCCTGAACATTGCATGCAGTCAGTGGACGGTACCATTAAAATAAACACGCATGACTTTGTGTGCTCTGGAGAATACATAAGAAACAAGGAAATTTATATAGGGCTGTCAACGGCTCAGAGCGCTTTACAACTTAATTAAAATATGGAACGCATAAATATTCACACAGAAAAAACAAAAATCAATAACGACACATTAATAAATGCACTTCTTCACACACACACACACACACACACCCACACCCACACACAAACTCACGCACACGCATACACACACACTCACACCACACACACACACACACACATACTGTAAAGAGCACAATGAGCTAAACGCGCGCGTCGCACACACACACACACACACACACACACACACACACATACACACACATATATATATAAACACGATGCAATGGCTCAAACTACTCAAATTCTAAGGATTTGCCTCTACTTCATTTGTTGCAAAAGATGTTTGCTCCTCCATTCTGTCACCCCACGAGTCATAACCCCCACACGATGCGCTCACGAACGAAACAGGGAAAGGCTCGTGTACGTTCGAACTGAACTTAATGCCATGTTTTAACTGGCACATTCCTCACGTATCATTCTCTTCGCGCACAGATGACAAGCTGTTCGCGTAGCTACTCTTCTCGTTCCAACAAACCAAACAATAAACAAACACAAAGCAAACAACCAACCGCTGCAGTAGATTAGTCGCCTAAGCTAGTATGATGTCGACCCCGTTTAGAACGGGAAAGCTAGTTTTTTGATTGGGCAGTTCTGTCACCTCTCCATATTTACTGAAATGACCCGCCAGAACGACAGAAAAGATTCTTCCGGGATTTGAACCTAGGCTCTCGGCTCATTATGTCTGAGAACATATCTGTCACCTCTCCATATTTATTGAAATGACCCGCCAGAACGACAGAAAAGATTCTTCCGGGATTTGAACCTAGGCTCTCGGCTCATTATGTCTGAGAATATATATATATAAGGTGGGGGTTGGGGTGGGGGAACAATGATATATATATATATTAATGATGTATGCTCAATGCGTCACATCTTCATTTTTATGCAAATGACCCGCCATAACGACAGAAAAGATTCTTCCGGGATTTGAACCTAGGCTCTCGGCTCATTATGTCTGAGATATATATATATATATATATATATATATATATATATATATATATATATATATATATGAGGGGGGTGGGGGGTGGGGGGTGGGGGGGGGGGAACCATAATATATATATATTAATGATGTATGCTCAATGCGTCACATCTTCATTTTTATGCAACAGAAAGATTTTTCGGAGATTTCAATTGAGGTTCTCGGCTCATTATGTCGGGGAATGCATATATATAAACATTTCATTGATATGTGCGCAATGGTTTGTCTGGGATTGTTTAGATTTCACTAACGGAAACGTATCGGGTGAACAAGTTACTCTCCAAGGTTTTGCTGGTGCGAAGTGTTAAATGTTTCCCACAGGACGATTCACCACAGGACGATTCAGTCTCGCCCAACCACAGCGTGGAGCTATCGCAGCATCAAGCTATTCACATCCTAGATGCAGCTCTGTGTTCAGTTTAAGGCGCAAAGCTGTGCGTTCTTGGGCCCGCGTTCAAAGTGAGTTGTGTGGTTAGCAGGCTTACACGGGGTGCGGCTATCGCGCACAGATACACACTCGGGAGCCGTGTGAAAATTGAGATGGCCGTCCTAGGCTCCCCGTCCCTAATAGTCTTCTTGGTCTCTGTGGACGTAAAGCAACACTGAACTTGAACGTCGGCAGAGCTCAGGAGCCGTGTGAAAGTCGAGGTGGCCGTCCTGGGCTCCCTGTCCCTAATAGTCCGTATGGTCTCTGTGGACGTACGGCAACATACCTGAGGCCATTTACAAAGGCAGAGGAAGAGACCCACTGGCAGACACACTGACCTGGAAACACTAGAAGACTGGGAGCTCTCGGACTCCATCTTGCTGCCGCTGAAGGTACTGCGAGACTCCCGAACGAAGTCCAAGGATGTGGTGGAGGTCGCCTCCTCCTTCTGCCACACAAAGCACAGGGTCAGAGGCAGACCGCTGTCACATCACCAGATCCACAAGGCTATACTGATATACTATACTGATATACTGATATGCTGTTATGTGCAGCACAGTTGCATGGACTATCTTAGCACAGTTACGTGAGGACTATCTTCAGCCGTGATAAGCACCTTGTATAAGAGCATCCATCCTCCAGAAATGGAGATAGTAACTCATCAGGAGATGTTGTATGGAGCCCATATGGCGGGGTAATAAAACACAGTCACACACGCAGTCTTCTCACCTTATGGAATGCATTTGTCAATGCACAATTCCATATATACCAGGTGACCCCCAGTAGATACAGCTGGGGATGGGGGGGGGGGGATTATTGACCATATTTATATATTTAAAAGCATTTTAATGCAACGTGATCAAAGCAGGGACACTACACTTGCTGCATTACATCTGATCAAAGGAACGCCACACCCAAAAGCCTAGCTCGGCTCTGAATCAGAATTAAGACTCTTGCTATATATCGTGCGCTTTTCTGTTTACGGAAAGAGTGGCACGTAGGCTAGCTATCACACATCGCTGACAGGAGCATCGTTTGACACCTGTGTTCTCTTCTAAGCGACCATTGTTAAAAATGTTCATGGGGGAGATCACCAAGGTAACCGAGATGGAGAGCGAGGATGGGTTCTGTATTGATATTGGACCATTCTTATTGAGCTAGGCCACGGCGGGTCACCAGATTGAAAGCGAGGATGGACTGTACAAAAACATCACCAACCCAGGCCCACTTTCTCGTGACCTAGCTCACTGAATGACCCCGAGTCAAAACAAAATCGAAACTCGCTTCCGATCACGTAACCTGAAGTGACCAAGCTATCTCATTAAGAATGTTCCAATGGAGTTCAGTTCGAGACGCCCGTCTTTTTGTGTTTGTTGTCTTTCAAAATATATTATACCACGTGTTAACCACGTCTAGCTGTCATGCCAGGGCGATGGGAAATCATAAGACTGAGACTACATGACACAGCTAGGTAATGAGAGAGAATGGAATGGTCATTATATCTAGTCTTCAGGGCGGCCTTTGGCTTGTCAGTCACAGCAACTGACCAGTTGTGAGGCTGTGAGGGCAGCGCAGATGGAGGCGAGTTGGACAAGGTCTTCTTTATCCAGTTCCCCGCTATTGAGATCCTTCAGCAGCCTCTGCAGGAGAGCCTCCATGTTTGCTCGCTCGTCCGCCGTCAGCTCGTGGCAAGTGCTGGTTAATGGCAGGTCAAAATGGACATTCACTTCACAGGTCAAACGATATCAACAAGCCATGACTGCATTGCAGGCATTGTTTGAATAAACAATCTGAATCTGAATTGCTTCTTTACACATGCACACGCACGCACACACGCACGCACGCACGCACGCACGCACGCACGCACACACACACACACACACACACACACACACACACACAGAGGAATACCTGTTTCTGTTCTCTTTCATTCTACTTTGTTTCTCCATCACTTCCCTCACCCCCCCTCCACCTTTCCACTCTCTTCCATCTTCTATTGTCTCCCCCCCCCCCTCTCTCGCTAACACACAAAGACATACTTTCGTCCTCTCCCCCCTCCCTCCTCTCTCTCACGCTGACACACAATGACATACTTTCCTCCCCCCCCCCTCCCCTCCTCTCTCTCGTTGACACACAAAGACATACTTTCGTCCTCTCCCCCTCCCTCCTCTCTCGCTGACACACAAGACACACTCCCCCCCCCTCCCCTCGTCGACACACAAAGACATACTTTCGTCCTCTCCCGCCTCCCTCCTCTCTCTCTCGCTGACACACAAAGACACACTTTCCTCCTCCCCCCTCTTCTCTTTCTCTCGTTGACACACAAAGACATACTTTCTCTCTCTCTCTCTCCTCTCTCTCTCTCTCTTCTCTCTCTTCGCTGACGCACAAACTGACAAAGACACACTTTCTTCATCTCCCCCTCCCTCCCCTCTCTTTCTAGCTGACACGCACACATTCAAGCGCGTGCGACGCACGTACACCGTCTTTTCACACACACACACACACCACACACACACACACACACACACACACACACACACACACACAAATACATACACACACACGCGCGCGCGCGCACACACACACGCACGCACTCACACACAGAGTCTACTCACTAGGTTTGCTTAACCCACTCTCCACGATCTTCTGCTTCTACTTCTTCACTAACTCCATCCGTTTCAGGCTCTATATCTGTCTCCAAGGAATGGGAGAGAGCCAGGGAAACTTTCTTTGGTTTTGCTGTAAACAGTCAAGGTATTTTTCAGCTGGAGCCGGGGATGCAGCGAGGGTTCAAAAACAAAAACAACAGCAACAACAAAAACACCACACAAAAAAGAAAAAAGAAAAAAGAAAAAGAAAAAGGAAGAAGACTTTTTAAAACGAATATTTGTCGTCTTAATGATTAATTATCTGTCGTATTCTTCTTCTTTGTTGCCTCCATCTGTCGGCTAATTTTACCAAAATATCTAATTATAGCGATCGAGGTAGAAGTAGAAAGCTTGCGTCAAATAAATCACCCTATTCCTGAACGCAAAATATCATCCAAAGTCCACTCCACAGAAATAGACATACAGTATATATGTATCTTCTTTGACCTTTACGCAGAACTGAGAGCTCGTGTTGTTCTATCCATGACGTCAAAGACACTTCGTTGACGTGAAACTAAAACGCAGGAAGGAGCACAGGAAAAACAATTAAAGAACAAATAAAGGGGGCAGTGATGCTGAGAACTTATAAAATCGACGTCAAATCAACGGTAATTTCAATCGCAGGGTAAGGGTAATGACCCCCACTACGATAAAGACTATGAATAGTTCCAGTCGCTTGGTTTCCAGGATTATGACCTATTTTGCACCCTATACATTTAATAATTACCCTGTTCGAGGCTGAACAGATTTCGCCTCTGAAGTGGGAAAGTTATGGTTTGGCCTTGTGTACCTACTATACACATAATGAATTCCACTGCGATGTAGACATGTGAATGGCTGAAGCCACTGCAATATAAAGTTATGGCAATTCTGGCCTGCTGTTTGAGATTACATAGAGTAGTGCAAGATCCGATTTGAGAGTAACTGAACACACACCGCGTGCAAACCGTCGGTGTAGGATCTGGTTATTTGCAACACACACACACACACACACACACACACACACACACACACACACACACACACACACACACACACACACCGTGTGAATACATACAAACACCCCGGAAAGCATGTACATACAGGTACACACGCACTGGCGCGCCAGAGCGCGCAGGCACGGATGCACACACACAGGTGGGGGCAACGTAAGATAATGAAGAGCAAAACAGCTGCATACGTGCACGTCTCCACCCAGGTTTTCATAAGCGGGAAAACTTCGAGTCAACGTCAAATCTATGGAGACGACGACGACGACGACGACCTCCACCACCACTGCCACCACCGCCGCCAACAACAACATCCACGACAAGATAATGACAAATATGACAACACTAACGATGAAGATAATAAAGAATGACAATGAGAAGAAAGCAAAGGCTTACCATCACCATCACAATCCGTCGTAGGTTTTTCGGGGTTTGCTCGCTGGAAAACAACCCATTTGCAAAAACGATTAATACAGCCTAGGATGGACAGGAATACCATTCTCATGACAAGATTTTGTCGCTAACAATAATCATGGAATACCACTCTCACGACAAGATCTTGTCGCTAACAATAATCATGGAATACCATTCTCACTGCAAGATCTTGTCGCTAACAATAATCATGGAATACCACTCTCACGACAAGATCTTGTCGCTAACAATAATCATGGAATACCACTCACGACAAGATCTTGTCGATAACAATAATCATGGAATACCATTTTCACGACAAGATCTTGTCGCTAACAATAATAATTCACAGTCTAGAATAGTGTTTGACTATCGGTGCTGGGTAAGTGTTTTGTCGCCGTTAACAGCCTGCACGTTCGCCTTGATACTTACCAGTCTATCCCCGTCTCCTTTGTGTTTGTTTTCGTTTTTGTAGTCTTTTGTTGTTTGTTTGTTTGCTGTTATTGTTGTTGTTGTGCTTTCTTTTGTTTTTTGCTTGTTGCTGTTGTTGATGTGTACGTGTGTGAGTGTGCGTGTGTGTGCGTGTGTGTGTGCGTGCGAGAGGAACAGAGAGGAAGTGTGCGTGTGTGTGTGTATGTGTGCGTGTGTGTGTTTCTTCCCTCCTCCCTTACTTTGTCATGCTGATCAGTGTGTATATGATGTTATTGTACGGTACTATTATTGGATTAAGTGCATGTTGGAGGTTAATCATAAAAAATCGAAAACAATAAAAAACGAGAACTATTAAAAATGCTGCTTGTAACTTCAATCTGTTTGTGAACTAGAATACTGGGGATGTGGAGCATGGGGGGGGGGTCAACATTTGTTTGGTAGAGATTAAGAATTAATGAAATCTTATCAACTCAATGTGTTTCACACCCCTCAAAACGTGTAAGCACGCACATGCACACACAAACACGTTGTGGCACACCCATCCACACCCACACACACAAACACACATGCACACGCAAACACATTGTGGCACACCCACCCACACACGCACACATACTCACACACACACACACACACACACACACACACACACACACACACACACACACACACACACACACACACACTCACACGTACTCACATGCACATGCACGTACACACACACACATGCACACGCGCACGCGCGCGCACTCACCCACGCACGCACAATCTAAAAGATAAGTTCGATGCCATGGTAAAACAGTCACTCGTCTAAACAAACAGCCAAGATTGGTGAGGCCTAAGAATGATTGAAGCACACAGGAAGAAAAAAATCCCAGTTTCTGTTTAGTCTCTATGGTGGCTTTGGTAGTACACAGACGGATTACTGCGAACCTGTTTGAAATAAATTCTATTGCGCTCTTTAGACCTAAAAAGCGAGCTCACAGCGCTTTACAAAAAACAAGGCATACATGAGTACCCATTTACATGCACAGTAGCCGAAGTAGTTTCCTAGCTCGTTGTACATGCAATGCAATCATGCAAACCGAGAATAAATACTCACGGATATAAATTATGTCACACACTCACACACACACTTTGGCACACATGGTGACGAGCCGGAGACTGTTCTTACCTGTGCGTCTGCTTTCTTATTATTTAGTCCTGGTAACCGATTCTGAAAGATATAAAATGAAAAACCCAGTGTATAGAGGGCTCAGAGCTGCCAATAACCAGGCCGCTTCAGCCAATTATAACGTCGCAATTACTATTCTGCGCGAAAGACAGAAATGGCGATCGTTGTTTTTCTCACACGCTAATGAACTGAAAGGGAGCGAAAGTCTGGTTAATAAGTCCAAACAAAATCTTCAAAGTGACTAAGAGTGCACGTTGATTGATGGCGAGAGACAGCAGCAGCAACCAAAGGAGGAAAATTACATTGATATAAACGCTGAATCAGACTCAGATTATCGTCGGTTAATTTCCGCAGTCAACACAGTACCACACGGTGATCAAAACGAATACTTGTAAAGAAAGGGCTCAAACACACACACACACACACACACACACACACACACACACACACACACACACACACACACACACACACTCACTCACTCACTCACACATGTAAACACACGCTTGTCCTCACATACCAGAGACTCCCCTGAAACTTGTTTCCTGACTTCCTTGATGGCATCTGTGACCTTCTGTATTTCCTCCAGCGATTTCTTGTCTGTCAAAACAACATAATTATGTGTATGGGCCGTATGGAAGAGAGAGAGAGAGAGAGAGAGAGAGAGAGAGAGAGAGAGAGAGAGAGAGAGAGAGAGAGAGAGAGAGAGAGAGAGAAATACACAAGCAGTTTGCGTCAACTGATATTGACAAAAATATTTCCAGGGTAACAAAGGGTGTAATCAAGGGAAACAGATAGCTATATTGGTGGATAAATAGATAGTGAGGGTTGGAGAGAGGGGGAGACACCCTATATCAGTTTATTACCCTTGTAGGTTGGAGCCCATTAACTGAAGAAAAGGAAGGTGGGGTTTGGCAATAACAATACACGAGATATATCTGTATGTACAGTTCATGTAATGGATGACCCTGTCATGCAGAACAGTTGAAAATCAGAAGAACTTTTCTTTACAGTCTGTTAAACACGAATCAGTCTATTCATGGTATACAGAATTAGAAGCCTGCTGCTCTCTAAACAAAGTGCGTGCAGCACGTGGTGTCCGGTGCAGTCACAGGGTCAGCTGTCACAATGTGCGGGTCTTCATCACGCGCCATTGCTTGCTGTGTCGTCTCAGAATGGCGCGGCAATAAGCAGCTTCGATTTTCCGCAGACAGCCGTATAGTGACACCATTAAATCCTACGGCGAGCGGTGTTTGGGTTATAATGCTTAATGCTCCAACGCTCTGGAATTCTCTTGCAAAAGACATCAAAATTTTCCTTCAGATCAGCACTAGCACTCAAATCTCTCCGCCCCCCCCCCCCCCAACATGGCACTGATGGGTGCGTTTTGTGTTTGTGTGTGCGTGCGTGCGTGCATGCGTGCGTGTGCGTGTGTGCGTGCGTGCGCGCGCGTGTTCGTGCCTGTGTGTGTGTGTGTGTGTGTGTGTGTGTGTGTGTGTGTGTTGAGCAGGTTATACATATGCTTGACTCAATGCGTCTGTGACACATGTGTGTTTTGTGCTAGCTGCACATGCTAATAATAGAAAGGGCATTTGATAAAAGCAAGTTAATATTATTCTTATTACCGCTTCAGTCTTCATTTCTTCTGCATATCAAAATCAACCAATGCCTGAACAAATTTCAATGCAATCATAGATTGTATTTGTAATTTGCTGCTCTCTCGACCCACTGGCAACCGGTCTGCCGCAGCACACCCGTCTTAACCAGGTCGTACCCAAAGACTGCTCCTTCGGTTAAAGCATAAAGCGAGTGTTTTCCATACCACGGTCCATACCATCGCCATTGATACAAAAACAATAGATAAAACCAGACATTTTTCTTCTTCTGGGTTTTAGCCGTGAGAATTACAACTTTGTTGGTGTGTCAGCCTGATCGTCCAAAAATTGTTGGACATTTTCGTTTACCCGGTTTGAACCTCCACAACATAAAAAAGCCAGCCAAAAACCAAACTGAAATTATTCCGTGACCTTGATGGTCATGGGGACAATGCGGCTTGTATAAGCTGGATGATGCTAGAGAACAGGCAACGACAGGACACTTTACCATTAACATCGTGCAGCCGAACGTTGACTCCAAGGTCCTCCAGAGGCTTCTCTATGGCCAACACATCTTCTTTGCTGCTCGCTTTCTCTAGGAAGACGGTTTTCAAGGAAGGAACGCTTACTACTTGCGACGACTCTCCTCCTACCGATTCTGTCTGTGTAGTGAATGTATCAGCAGCGGTGCTCCCCTCATCTGTCGCCACAGACGGCGGTGCCTCCGTCGCTGGAACTGAAGGTCGTTGAATTAGACGAGCGTAAATCAATTTGGACTAGGTGTCAGCACGACAGCTGGATTACGTCCTCACATCCCACCAACCGAAACGATGACAGTTAGTTGCGTACGGTGCTGAACAAAAAGAGACACCTATTCCCATAGAGTATAGATGACGACCACCACTTTTAAAAGTTAATGCACAAAGTTGTGTGTATTGTGTGTGTGTGTGTTTGTGTGTGTGAGTGTGTGTGTGTGTGTGTGTGTGTGTGTGTGTGTGTGTGTGTGTGTGTGTGTGTGTGTGTGGTGAGAGAGAGAGAGAGAGAGAGAGAGAGAGAGAGAGAGAGAGAGAGAGAGAGAGAGAGAGAGAGAGAGAGAGAGAGAGAGAGGAGACGGAGAGACAGACAAAGAGAGACAGAGACAGACAGACAGATACAGAGAGAGAGAGAGAGAGAGAGAGAGAGAGAGAGAGAGAGAGAGAGAGAGAGAGAGAGAGAGAGAGAGAGAGAGAGAGAGGAAAGCATCACATTATAAGATGATGAAGGCCTGGGGCAAGATGATTTGTAGATTCAAGTGAGAAATGCCATGATGGGACAGCTGTAAGTCGAGGCAGTCCTTTGCGAATGAGAACGAGACATTTCTATCTAGGATCTACAGTCATCATTCTCGTGGTATAAGCCGGGATAATCTCCCGCGGGCGCGCGTGCGTGCGTGTGCGCGTGCGTGCGTGTATGCGTCCGTGTTTGTGTGTGTGTGTGTGTGTGTGTGTGTGTGTGTGTGTGTGTGGTGTGTGTGTGTGTGTAGGGGGAGGGGAATAATGATTTGAGAGTCGGAGAACTCTATTTGTAGCAGGAGGGGTGGTGGGCGATGAGAAAATCGGAGAAGGCCCAAATAATTAGTCTTGGATATTAACGTCCCATCGACTGGATACGGTCACCTCAGGACGATCCACACATTCATAGTTCTTTTACAACCGTTCAAAACACAAGTCACTAAATCGCAGGTCTGTCTAATTCACTGCAACAAAAGTTACAAACCAACCGTCTATCCATCTATCAATGCGGAATAACAAATGTTCTACGGGGAAGGTCGAAATCAGGACAAGAAAGAAATTCCTGGCACGTGGACGAAAAGCATGCTTGGCTATATTCTGATCTACACCATGCAATAAAAGGCGAACATTAATTCGTCTACTCTGGGTTCTTAACAGAGGGGATTTTAATTTCTGCGTCCGCAGTACCCCCCTGCGGGTATGTGGCTCAAAGAAGGAGAAACCTAGAGGGGAACGTACCATTCTTGAAGCCCTCGGGGTTGATGCGAGGGGACGTGAAAAAGGCCATGGCGATGTTGCGAGAGTACGTCTCCTCCAAGTCATGCTGCTGGTCTCGGGCTTTGCTCTTTCGCTCTTGAAGCTTGCCTGCACACCATCGTGGTCGCCGTTTACTCCAGCATCAATCATCTTCCGCCTTTTCACCACCAACAGTCATCCTCCTTCATTCTCCTCATCATCAGCACATTATCATCATCACCATTGTCATTATCATCATCACCATCAACGCCATTAACATAATATCCAGAATCATTATTACCATCAGCGTCTTGATGATCATTAAGATTAACATCAACATCAGTTAAAACAATAACAATTAACATCTTCATTTCAGCATCCAATAGTCCTGTGTTGCTTACTGGCCTGTTGTTGCTACCTCCAGTTCATCCCAACATCCAATAGTCTTATGTTGCTTACCAGCTTGTTGTTGCCACCTCCTGTTCATCCCAACATCCAATAGTCTTGTGTTGCTTACCAACCTGTTGTTGCCACCTACTGTTCATCGCAACATCCCCAAGACAGTTGTGTTGCTTACCAGCTTGTTGCCATCTCCTGTTCATCCCAACATCCAATAGTCTTGTGTTGCTTACCAACCTGTTGTTGCAATCTCCTGTTCATCACAACATCCACGAGATTAGTGTTGCTTACCAACCTGTTGTTGCCCCCTTCTATTCATCGCAACATCCAAGAGAGTTATGTTGCTTACCAGCTTACTGTTGCCATCTCCTGTTCATCCCAACATCCAAGAGATTCGTGTTGCTTACCAGCCTGTTGTTACCACTTTCTGTTCATCGCAACATCTAAGAGAGTTATGTTGCTTACCAGCCTGTTGTTGCCATCTCCTGTTCATTTCAGCATCCAGGAGTCTCCTGTATCTGAGCGATCGGTCCTCCTCCTTCTCGAAAGATTTTTTCAAGTTGTCTTCGTACTGCATCTGGTAGTCCTTCCGCCGCGTCCATCCCTCGAGGATCTGACACACACATACACAGACACAAACACACACACGTGCACACGCGCACGCACACACACACACATGCACGCAAGCACACACACACACACACACACACACACACACACACACACACACACACACACACACACACACACACAAATTAGTTTCAAATTTCCAACATGCATAAGACGCTAAAGAAAGGCCAAGGTCATTAAGTTTGAAAGACATCACTTAGTTTAACAGGAATCAACAAAACCCTAACTTTAAGGCGTTTCTCTGATCAAGAAAATTATACATTTTCTCCGTTGAAAACACACCATCAGACCTCGCACCATCAGGCATCAGACCATATGAACATGGTCCAGCCCATATTATTTGTAGCACTAAAGCAACGTTTAATTAAAAAGGTTTTGTTTGTTTTTAAATAGAAAAAAATAGGAAGAAGCCAAAGAAGAAGAAGAAGAAGAAGAAGAAAAAAGAAGAAGAAAGAAAAGAAAAAGAAGAAAAAAAAGTAGAAAGAAAAGAAAAGAAGAAGAAGAAGAAGAAGAAGAAGAAGAAGAAGAAGAAGAAGAAGAAGAAGAAAGAAAAGAAAGAAAAAAAAAAAAAAGGAAGAAGAAGAAGAAGAAGAAAAATACAACTCCCAGTTTCAGTTTTGATACCACTGTTACTTTGAAATAAGGTCCAGGTTACCGAGTATGGTATTAATTGTTGAAAGTCGGCAAGTGCTACCGCCGTGCCAGCTCCTCATTTTTTCTCTTCATATTTTTTGTGTCCAAACAGTGAGTTTTTTCACGGTTGGCTAGCAACTCTAACATAAAGAACTAATACAGACTCACATTTTACATGAGTGTAAACACACACACACACGCACGCACGCACGCAGGCGCTCTCTCTCTCTCTCTCTCTCTCTCTCTCTCACACACACACACACACACACACACACACACACACACACACACACACACACTCGCGCGCGCGCACTGATAGGCGCTGATAGGCATAATCAAACCCACAGATACAAAATGCAAGCAAGCAATAGTGACACAAAGAAAACACATTACCTTCTGAGCACTGTCATCTACTCTGCTGGCCTCAACTTCCTTCAGGTATTCAAGATGTCTCTTCATTTTCTCTTTGTAAGCGTTGAGCTTTTGTTCGTGCCTCCTCCGATGCTATGGACGAGAGAAATCAAACTGAATGACGTTCTCTGTACGAGAATGAGACCGACACTGTCCATTGTCTATAATGATAATAGTAACTCCTTTTCGGAAGTGACCACACATTTCGCTGTTGATACTACAAGAAACTGGAAAATGAACAACAGGTTATTAAAAACAAAAAGGAAATAATTTCAATTAACGAACCGCATCTACTCATAATCTTTAAACGGTATCGTTTACTTACTATTAAATGCAGAAACGCCCTTATAAAATATCTTTCTTTTGCTCCAGCTTTGTACTTTTTCCAAACCCGAAAGGTTTCTGTACCAGGAAAAGAAAGAAATCGAGACTTGAATTTATGTACTATGAATACATCAAAAGTAAATACTTTGTTACTAGAAGCATATTTAAAAATGTATTGTGCAGCGTAAATGTGCAGTGTGCTCATGTTCTTTGTGAAAGAGGCTAATGGCCTAAAAACAAATAAACTTTCTTGTTCTTCATCTTATCAACAGTGTAGTCAGCTTCAGGCTGTTCAGTTTGAATGCGGTGTGTATATAAAAGTATTGTTAGTTGTCATATATGTATTGCTTTCTTAAACGTGTGACCATTGATATTTCTCTCACTTAACACTGAAAATGTCGGAGAATGTTGTAAAGCGCAGGGAATTTGTGTAAACCAGAGAATGCGCTATTCAATGGTTATCTATTCTTCTTCTTCTTATTATTATTATTATAATGCAACCAACAGAGATAAGAGATCCCATTTTTAATAGACATTTGTGTGCAAGTACGGTATACTAAGATAAAAATATCTACACGATCCGTGTAAGAATACAATGACCACTGCGTTGTCAGCAAAAGGAGTCGATACCCGATAGTTTGAACGCTCGACCTTTTCTGGAATTACTGTGTAGTAGCAGCCGAGAAAGACCTACAAAGTATTAGAAACAAGGCCAAGAAGTATCAAAAATTCACTTTGATGAGGTATAAAACGACGGCGCACTCCGTGAAAGACGAAGAGAACTAGAGCAGAAAGAGTAAAGCTGTTGACTGCGTTGATGAAACGACACGAACGCACTCACACAAACCGGTCGTGCAAACATTCCGGTGTGAACAGTATTGTACCTACCCACATTATGCTGTTTTCTAGAGACAGCGCAGCGTTCATTCCGTCCGTATCCAAGTCTTGCCGTTTTTATAGTCAACAACACGTTTAAATAACAAGCAGACACAACTTTGACTGCCACCCCGACGTTAGGCCTACTGCTCAGTCTCGTGCGCCTTGTCGTCTGCTGGGATTGTCGTCTGCTGGGATTGTCACGTGACAAGCTTTGCCCGCTCGACTTGAGTCGTCTGTGCAGTTTGATGCCACTCAACGGAGATAAGTTCAACTGTACTTAGATATGCAAACCAAAGAAGCGTGGGAAATCGTGTGGAGATTAATGAATGTTAGCATAGGCTTTGGTACAAAACTACTAGTTCGGTTGTTTTTGCTGTTCGGTTGTTTTCGCTGTTCGGTTGCATGTGTTGTTGGCCGGCTTCTCGAGTCGTTATTTGTAAGTAGGCCTACGGATACACCGCACAGAACAATGACCTGAAATGTTTTCTCCATTGCTTTTAGTAAAGGATGTTACCTAAGTGTGTTGTTTCTTGTATTTGACTGCCGATAAAAAAGACATGAAACGTAGATAGATCTGATGGTGAATGCACTGAAAATGGGACTAATCTCTAGTCGTGCGCATCCACCTGCATGGCGTAAAAACTAACCGAAGACTGAAGGTTTTGTTGTCATTTCACGCACAAACGATTATTTTCTGTACGTACGTGTAATGAATAGCTGACAAAATGGGTTTTCTTCGTGGGTTACCGCAAAATAAGAAACACTTGTTGTGTACGTTTTGACATAACCTGCTCGACAAGACTCGCTGGCTACGACAAAACTTACACAGCTCGTGTTTCGTATTTCGCGGTAACCCACTCAGACCCATTGTGTAAACTTTTGCTCACTGTCAATTTTCTCGTTGGACACAGTGAAAATGCGCCGTTGATGCAATGGTTTTGAGTGCTCCTAAGGTGGATGGACAACTTGTAATAGTACCTGCTACTTAGCATACCTAGCATGGAATTGCTGCGTGCTGTTGGGTATTTAGATATTATTTATAAACATCTTTTCACGCGGTTCTTTCCCCGGAACCAGAAAGCTCCCATACTTGTTGCTAATATTAGAAAATATGTGCATGACTTTTGGTTTGAAAATCGGCAGAAGGTATGCAGAATAGATCTAGGAGGAGTAGTGGAGCAAGCTGTGTAGTCCATGGGTGTAGTTACAATTAGAGAAAAGTATGCAGCTTCAGTCGAATGTAAATGCTTCGACCACAAACCACTGCCAAAGAAGGCATGCTCATGTGGACATGTATCGACTCCACAAGATTCCAGACAATGCCGACACAAAGAGGCAAACGGTTAGGCACTGCCAATTATGCATCCACCGAAAAACTCACTTGTCGGTTCATTTCGCAAAAATAATGGCTATGAACACCTCCTCTCCTTCGTGTGTTCGACCTTTCTCACGTATTGCCATCGCAAGCTATGTGAAAGATACCAAGCGCAAATCAAAATCGTAACACAGGGAGAACAGCAAAACGGGATGTGAGGCACACCACACCCTGTAGGTTGTTTCTGAATCAGACCGTTCGAGTACAGACAGGAGAACGGAAAGTTGGGAATACACTGTCTCTCCTCTTCACGATTTAGACCTATTTTGTAACTTTAACAGCTTTCCCTCATGGGCGATGAAGGAATGTAAAAGGAATCCGAGTGTATTCCACTACCTTTGTAATATCACGTTTATTCATTCATTCAGCCAGTCAGTCATCCACTCTCTGTGTGTGTCTCTATCTGTCTGTCTTTCTGTCGCTTTCTCTGTCCGTCTCTGTCTGTCTCTCTCCCCCTCCCTCTCCCCCTGGTGTGTGTGTGTGTGTGTGTGTGTGTATGCGTGCGTGCGTGCGTATGTGTACATGTGTGTTTTGGAGAGTGGGCTTGAGAGGAGACAGCGGGGTTGGATAAGAGAAAGGAATAGCCGGGGTCCTTTCCGGTGAACAAACCAAATTGGCAGCTTTGGAGTAGACAGAGTTCCTGTGGGCGTTCCTCTGCCTTGTGGCTTCCATGTTCTGGGACTGCTGCTCCTCCCACAGCTTTTTGTGCATCGCCAATTGTCTCTGCAGTTGCAGCACCTGGTCCCACCGTCTGTACCAACGCCATCATCACCAAGCTTTAGTAGTAATAATATTGGTATTTTCACAAGCTCATCACAGAGAGAGAGAGAGAGAGAAGAGAGAGGGGCTGGGGGCTGGGGGGGGGGGGGGGGGGGGGAGAGGAGAGTAACCGGGTAAAAAAGAGATGATGAGAATATAGACTGACACAGGCAGGGCAAGGATAGACAGAGTCAGAGGCAGACAGAGAGGAACACAGAGGCAAGGACTCAGAGACAGAAACGCAGGCAGCCAGAGAAAGAGGCAGACACAGAAGCAGAGTCCAACAAGGAAGCAGACAGGCGGACAGGCAGGCAAGTATGCAGGCGGATATAGAGATAGGCAGGATGAGAGGCGGACAAGCAGGCATGGATGTAAGCAGGCAGAGAGGCAGACGTTGAGATAATGAGGCATAGAGGTAGGCAGGCAGAGAGGCAGACTTTGAGACAAGGAGGTATGGAGGTAGGCAGGCAGACATGGAGGTAGGGAGGCAGACAAGCAGGCATGGAGGTAGGCAGGCAGAGTGGCAGACATTGAGACAAAGAGGTATGGAGGTATGCAGGCATAGAGGCAGACAAGGAGGTATGGAGGTAGGCAGGCGGATACAGAGGTAAGCAGGCAGAGAGGCAGACAAGGAGGCATAGAGGTAGGCAGACAGAGAGGCAGACAAGGAGGTATGGAGGGAGGTAGGCGGATACAGAGGTAAGCAGGCAGAGAGGCAGACAAGGAGGCATGGAGGTAGGCAGGCAGAGAGGCAGACAAGGAGGTATGAAGGTAGGCAGGCGGATACAGAGGTAAGCAAGCAGAAGGCAAACAGGCGGATACAGAGGTAAGCAAGCAGAGAGGCAGACAAGGAGGCATGGAGGTAGGCAGGCAGAGAGGCAGACAAGGAGGTAGGGAGGTAGGCAGGCGGATACAGAGCTAGAGGTAAGCAGGCAGAGAAGCAGACAGGGAGGGATGGAGGAAAGCAAGCAGAGAGATAGACAAGGAGGCATGGAGGTAGGCAGGCAGAGACACAGACAGTCCTACAAGGAAGCAAGCAGACAGACAATCAGGTAGGCAGGCAGAGAGGCAGACAAGCAGGCATGCGTGTTAGCAGGCAGAGAGACAGACAAGTAAGTAACTTGGTGTTTTACGCCCACTGAACCATTACGGGTATAGTTGGGTGATAGACAAGGAGGTAGGCAGGCAGAGAGGCAGTAAACAGACAGAGGGGTAGGCAAGGAGGTATGGAGATAAGCATGCAGATAGGCAGACAAGGAGGTATGGCGGTAGGCATGCAGAGAGGCAGACAAGGAGGTATGGAGATAGGCGAGCAGAGAGGCAGACCAGGAGGTATGGAGGTAGGCAGGCAGAGAGGCAGACAAGGAGGTAGGGAGGTAGGCAGGCTGGGAGGCAGACAAGGAGGTATGGAGGTGGGCAGGCAGAGAGGAAGACAAGGAGGTATGGAGGTAGGCAGGCTGGGAGGCAGAGAAGGAGGTATGGAGGTGGGCAGGCAGAGAGGAAGACAGGTAAGCAGACAGATAGACAGGCAGGCAGAGGGACACAGAGGCAGACAGGCAGGCTTGCAGACAGAGAGGCAGACAAGGAGGCAGGCAGGCTGGCAGGCAGGTCGGCAGGGAGAGGCTGAGGGAAAGAGGGGACAGTGAATACAGGGGAAAGGGTTGGGCGAATCATACTTCGTGTGATCATCCACATCCTCCTTGACTTGGCGCTGCCGGACCTCCTCCCGGTGAATCCTGGTTTCGATGATTGCCACCTCCAGGTAGTCGCCAGGGTCCAGTTTCTTCATCTCCAATTCTTTCTTCCGCTGCATACAGACACAGTATGTCATTAGTTGATTTTAAACGGAATTAACCATTGTGTACTTCTACTGAGCATGGTTACCTTTGTAGAACCCCCGCCCCCCCCCCCCAACACACACACACACACCTCACACCCCTTCCTGTAATAGGGTACTGCAGTCGCAGAATTTAATAAATCTTCTGCTGAGGACCAAAAGCTATCAAAGGTTTTCATTTTTAAGTCTGAAGCTATCAGCATTTTGCCTCTGCTGCCAGGAATTGTGTCGCACTAATTTTGGACCTTCCATGTCATTCAACTTCATAAAAATAAAATAAAAAAATCTTTAACAATAAAGAGCATTAGGTTTAGCCACCATCACCACCATAATCATCAGCGTTATGATCAACATCACGACCACCAACATAATCGTTATCAATATGATCATCACTACCATCAATATCAACACCACCAAAACCTTTATTACCACAACCGCCACAATCACCACGTTACATGATCACCATCTCCCCCATCACCACCATCTTCACCATCAGCATCATACTCACAAACTCCATTATCATTTTCGTCACCACCACCAGAGAGAGAGAGAGACAGACAGACAGACAGATAGAACCGGGGGGGGGGGGGGGGGGGGGAGGGTCTTTCAAATCATCAGTAGCAAGCATTACTGGTGGGGTAGGCAATAATTTAGAACGTTACAGGCGGGTCACAAAAAGCCGGAGAGAGAGAGAGAGAGAGAGAGAGAGAGAGAGAGAGAGAGAGAGAGAGAGAGAGAGAGAGAGAGAGAGAGAGAGAGAGAGAGAGAGAGAGAGACAGACAGACAGACACAGACAGACAGACAGACAGACAGAGAGGGAGAGAGAGATGGGGGGAGGGCGGGGGGCATATAAGCACTCACCTCTTCTTCCTGCTGCTTCTTAAACTCTAGCAAGCTGATGTGCTTGAGCCAGGCGCGGTACTTGTTGAACTCCTCAAGCGAACAGCGAACCCGGTTGTCCGGGGTTATCTCTTTGTTGGCCTTGATTCGCTTCAGGATGTGCGGCAGGCGCAGATAGAAGGCCAGATGGGGGTCTGACAGTGGGTCGTAGTAGTTGTTGATGCAGTAGTTGTGGGGGTCAGTGAGATCAAAGTCCACTCTTGTTTTGTTGACATATTTCTACGAAGAAAAGAAGCAAGGTGACTAGTGAAACTTTCACCGAACGGTTTTTCTCTCCGTTGCCCCCCCCCCCTCCCCTCCCCCCCATAATAATAATAATAATTGGTACCCAAATTCGTATTCACAATGATTGGACCTCTTATAAAAATGAAAGATTTTACAATTCTATACACGATTTCATTTCATACGATTTACTATTTAGACTTGATCTTACAAAAACATTCCGAGAATCAAACTTCTAAGTTCTATCTAATATGGCTTGTCTCTCCTCCCCCACCCCCTGGACCTTTTTCCAGATTCATGATATACATAACATTATTCAGTATAAAAGGTTTTATCACAATGACAACACACAGTGTATATAGTCCGTGTACGTTGCAACCATACAAAGATTAATTTAGGTAGGATGAGAAATCCCGAAAAATGACAACGAGCAGTGTTAAGTTTCTTACGACCCCGTGACCTTCAGACTGGCTCATAACAAGTGGTATGATCCGGTAGGATTACATTATACAAGCCATAATCATGGAAAATTTGAAACACCTCGCTCATTTTGTAAAGTTAACTGTTAAGATAATAAGAATCACATCAGTTACCTCCCATAATATGCGACAAAGTAAAAACAGACAACAACGCCACCACCAACAACAACACCAACGACAACAAAAAGTTAAATGCGCCCGTGCGCACGTGTGTGTGTGTGTGTGTGTGTGTGTGTGTGTGTGTGTGTGTGTGTGTGTGTGTGTGTGTGTGTGTGTGTGTGTGTGTGTGTGTGTGTGTGTTGGTACAATTAGGAAGGGGTTAAGGGCGATGTTTGATGTGTATTGAGTATGGAATTTACGCACCTAGGGCTCATTTGAAAAAGGGGCCTCTACGACCCCATTCATATTTATTATTACAAACAAACAAACAAACCAAAACCAAAACCACCAACAACAAAAGAAGCGGGGAACGGAGATAGCTCGGTGGTTAGAGCACCGGACTCGTGATTGAAAGGCCGCAGGTTCGAATCACCGCAGGAGCGGCGGGAGAATTTTCTTCTCCAGGAACAACTTTCCGTGTGCTGACTTATTTCGGTATCCGTTCCACCCCCGTGTTACCGCAGTAGCACGTAAAAGATCCCGGTCATTCTGCCAAGAGTGCAGGTAGCAGGTTACAGCTAAATTAACACGCATGCACCTTACGTATGTGACTTTGCATGAAGTGACATGATGCATGGTTGTATGGTGTACACAGAACGCGCCGAGACTGCAGCACTTTCATGTGGCACCAGCCATGCCAGCGCTGTAAGTACACCACTTCGATGGATATTCAAAGACCCGCTATGAAAAAAGCTATTCACTCACATAGAATCACATGCGAGCACATTGAGTCTGCTCGAGATTGGAGAATATTGCTATATAAAAGGGATCAACAGGAACAAACAAACAAATAACAAAAGCTAGAATTATACAATAGTGATGCAGTCCACGTAGACATATTTCTTTTCTTACCGGTTGTGTAAACTTGTTAGCGCAAAGGTCCAAAGCACCGTGAGGGGCGGGGAACATGGGCAGCTTCTGGATTAGCGACATGTTGTACCAGGATGGCAGACAGTCCCCGGACGGCAAGAAGTTGGTCTCTCCAGCTAATGTCACCTCTCTTTTGGGCAGAGCCAGACGATCGAAGTTGCGAATACTGCTTGTACTGCTTCCTCTGCTGGAACCTAAGCTTCCTTCCTTCATCTTGGAAGATGTGCTCGATCCTCTTTTGTTGGAAGTTATGCTCCAGTCTTTGCTGGAAGTTGTGCTCGATCCTCCCTTCTTGGGAACTATGCTGTCTTCCCTACTGGAAACTAAGCTTCCTTCCCTCGAGGAAACTATGCTCGTTGTTGCCGACATATTTCTCTCTCTCCCTTTTCTGTCTTCTTTTCTCTTATTTCTCCTGCTTGTTTCTTTTGCTGTCAGCTATGCGGCTAGGTAGGTGTATATCAGTCACATTGTTAGGTGTTGGAGCGATGGAGGCAAACAATTTCTTTTCTTAAAACAAAAGACTTCTTTCGCTCCTCCATCCTCCTCCTCCTATCTATTTCTAAGACGCCTTAAAAAAACAGCTGAACAGACCTGTTTCAGATGACGACAAAGCAAATGATGCAAATGACGTCAACACTGTCTGGCGGCCAATGCGTGTCGTGACGGGCCATACCATTGTTTTTCTTCTTCATACTTTGGAAGGTCATTTTCTTCGACGTTGTTGATCAGTGCCGTGTATTGTCTTGCGATTTCCCAAGATAGACACGAAACATTGCAACAATAACGAAGAATGCTTGCTTCTTCTGATTCTTTTTCACATTGAGTAGATAAATGAAACCAAGTCTTCACGATGGATCCACTAAAAGGTGACTTCACTTTTTGCTGTTGTTGTTGTTGTATGATTTTTGTGTTTTGTTTTTGTCTCTTTTTCTGTTTGTTTTCAGCAACAAAAACGTCTGATATTGTCACATCAGGCTAGATCCCAGATTGATAATGGATTAATTACTGATTGGTAAACTGGTTGATTTATTAGCTAGCAGATAGACGTAATGACGGGTAAACTCATTCAGTCATTGGTTGAGTGAGTGAGTGAATAAAGGGTGAAGAACTGAGTGAGTGAATGATTGACTTCTTCCATGATTGCAGTTTTAATTGTTTCATTCAGAGTTTTAGCTAATCCTTGGCTTTTCAGTTTGCACTAGGATAAACTGGAGCAGGCACACATGCTGTTCATGTTTTCTTTTGTAGATCCATGAAAGAAAAAACCGGTCCATCTTTTCTTGCACGAATTCACGGATCAATCTATTTGCCCAGCGAACCCGTCCCAGGCAGGCGTACATCCAGTGATCCAGTTATTTAAAAACCAAAACACTTAGGCAGCCATCCATTTGCTCATAAACCAATCTGTCAGATATAGCCATCATTTGCTCATTAACCAAACCATGCAGTCACCTTTTCAGGCAGCCACACATTGGGTGTTCACTCGGAAACGTTTTGTTGTTGCAGAAAAGATGGGAATAAAAGGATTCACAGTCCAGTTCTCCCAGAACCCCATGGTTGTACCATTAAGGGGGTCAGTGCTCGTCTTTGACCAAATCCTGTCCAATGTTGACAACTGCTACCAAGGCGGGGTCTTCACCGCCCCAAAGACAGGGATATACTCCTTTTACTTGAGGTAGATTGCCTGCCAGTCAAGGCGCGATTGAGCTATATTGCACGTTTGTGAAGTGTTACGCCGTCTGGGAGCCGGCCCCAAAATATAAGTATTTATTAGTGTGAACAGAAATATCTAGGTTTGTTTGTCTGTCTCGTATATTCCATTCCGTTCCATCCATCTCTCTGCTTCTCCTTTACATTTTTACTACCTACCTACCTATCTACCTACCTTCACATCCGCCCATCCATCCATCCAGCTGCTTACCAACCTATCATTTCGACCTGCCTACCCATTAACCAACCTATATGTTTGCCTAAACATCAGACTCGCACTCGCTCGCCCACTCGCTTACCGATTCACTGTTCATTTTGGACACTTGTGAGACTTTTCTGTCTACGTGTATTACTAGTCGATCATTATATATGATGATACTTTTTTAGTTTTGTTTTTGTTGATGACTATGATAATGATGACGATTGCTATTATTATGGTTATTAGAAACAATATTGTTATGATTATTATTGTTGTTGCTGTTATTATTGTTACTGGGGAGCGGAGATAGCTCAATGGTAGAGTGACGGACTCGTGATCGAAAGGTCTCGGTCCAGAAGCAGAAGCGGCGGGAGAATTTTCTTCTCCATGGTCAGCTTTCCGTGCTGACTGATTCTTATGTCGATATTCGTTCCACCCCCTTGTTACCGCAGTAGCACGTGAAAGATACCGGCCATTCTGCCAAAAGTGCAGGTAGCCGGTTACAGCTGAACACACATGCAACCTACGTATATGGCTTCAAATAAAGTGATACTGTAAACTGTGTGCATGCTTGTATGGTGTACACTGCACTTGCGCCAAGACGGCAGCAGTTTCATGTGGCACCGTCCATGTAACAATTAAACATCGCTGTAACCACTTTCGTGGATATTCAGAACGCGCTGTGTAAAGCTACAGTCACTCATTCAGAGGCGCGTACGACTAGAGCGCTGCGGGTCTGCTCGGAAGTAGAGAATAGCGCTATAGTTGCCGTTGTGAGCGCTTGACTCATCTCGAGATGATGCATTCAACAAGTGTTATTGTTGTTGTTTTTTGTTTCGTTTTTAAATGCGATTATTATATCATCATTATCGTCATCATCATTGTTCACGTCATCATTACTGCAAATGACTAATCCTAATGGAAGAAATAATGATGACCTACTTTCAGCGGTATGCTAGCAACAGACGACTTTAAAGGCTACACGGACCTGGTCATCGAGAAGGTCACAGGCGATCCGATTCAGAGGGTCTTTCTGAGGGCTAAAGGCGACATCTTCGTGGGCTCACATGGCAGCTTCCACGTTAGGTGCAGGCTTGAGCGCGGGGAGCAAGTTCGCGTCCGTCACCTGGACGGGGACTTGGGGCTGAAAGGGAAAAGCCATACCACCTTCTCCGGCGTGATGGAGTTCGAATACACAGACTCTGTGAAACGCAAAGAGGAAGTCACAGCGAAGACCGTGGCTTCCAACTCTGTAAAATCCAAGGTTTTCAACTCTGCTGGATCAAGCAGGAAGTTTTCAAAGTAGCCCCTCAAGCCTGCTGTGCGCAACCCCCATCCTCGTCTATGAACCCCACAGGTTTGTTCGCTCGTGAAGTCGGCATGATGCAGCTGTCTGAATGGCGAGAAACACTGCATACTTGTATATATTGTCATGTACGCGGTTGCACGCACAAGACTTCGCCAAGGTGTAGATGACCTCTAAGGGACTGCCCTGGAACGAAGAGAACAATAAGGCAGCAAGAAGAAGATGACGAGGAGCAAGAACAAAAGCAGGAAGAATGAGAAAAAGAAAAGAAGAAGAAGAAGTTTATTATGACCAACGAAAGCAACAAAACGATCAACGACAGCAACAACGAGCTCCATGTTTATGGAATAAGCATGAGGCGTTTTTGCTGAAAGACTCTGAGCAACTCTGTGTGTGTGTGTGTGTGTGTGTGTGTGTGTGTGTGTGTGTGTGTGTGTGTGTGTGTGTGTGTGTGTGTGTGTGTGTGCGCTGTGTGTGTGTGTGTGTGTGTGTGTGTGTGTGTGTGTGTGTGCGCGCGTGCGTGAGTGCGTGCGTGCGTGTGTGCGTGCGTGCGTGCGTGTGTGTGTGTGTGTGTGTGTGTCTGTGTGTGTGTGTGTTGTTGTTGTTGTTGTTTGCGTGTGTGTGTTTTTAGTGTTTGTAAAAGCACTTGCTCCGTACAGTATTTTTGCAGGTGCTTTATATATTTATCCCCAAAGTGTATTGCATTTATTTCATCTCATACATTGTTTATACTGCCAGTTTATGTCATTCACACTTGGAAGACACGAATGCATTTGACATTACTCCTCAATGCAAAAACAACTTCAAAATAAATGTATATAGAACTCATTCTGATTCGGCGTATGGTATAATTTTGTGTATAAACAAGAGCAGTTTCGTTCGTAACATCGACATGATTATACATCTGGCCAGGGAAATTACAAAACCAAAGGGAGCTAATAGCCCTCGACTGACGTCATACAAATAACAGGGGACACAGCAACAACCGAGCCCGTATCACCTAAAGTAAACATTGTGCTTAACGTCCACAGAAACCGCAAGGCTTATTAGGGACGGGGAGAAGGAGGGGAAGGGGGTATGGAGATGGGGGAAGAGGGAGATTATATACCTATCGCTACACTGTCACCACCAGAATGATTTCTGCATTAAGATGGGCAGACATTTTAATGTTTCAGTAGGAAGTGATGGACAAAGTCACAAGACAGTGTCCACAAACCACAACCTTTTTGAAGAGAAGGGAGAGCCGAAGCGGTATCGAACCGAAGTCCTTCCGCTTACCAGCCTAACGCCTTACCGCTAGGCCAAACACATGTTTGTCGCGACACAGCTTTTGTCGCGACAAAAATGATGCTTGTGTCAGCTCCCGCCAATGATAGCTTTGGCACTGCTCCTGTGCACTGGGAAAGAGTCCAATACGGGACCCAGAAGTAACACTCTTGAGCTACCTGACAGAAGGTAGACAGTACTCTTCTTAAAGCTTCGCTCTTGTGCATGCTATTGTAACTGTTCTCAAACGTCTTATCCACTTGGACGAGGAAATATTCTCACCAAAAGAAAACGAGACACCGAATGTACAAAATAATCCAACTTTTTCGGCAATATTTGTTCCAGTCAACACACAAGGGAGATAATTAGCGCTCGAAATATGTAACACAAGTACAACAACAAAGACCTGAGCCGCCTACGATAACTCTCACCTGGCATGGTGTAAATACAAGGTATAAACTCCAACAGAGGCACATTCTCAACAAAATGTTTTCACCTAGAAAAGAAAAAAAGAAAGAAAAAAAGAAAAAGAAAAAAAATGCAAAGAAGAGAAGAAAGAAAAGAGAGCAGAAAAAAGAAGTAAGAAGATAAACAGTTAATATCACACAGCAGCAGCAGCAGCAACAACAACAACAACAAGGGTCTGGTGGGGGGTTAGCTATCTGGAGAAAGAAAGAAAGAAATTGCTACGAATGCGGTATGGTTTTAGAGTCTTAATCAGTGCAAGACCCGTCTAAACGTGCGTGACCAGGCTAACACAGAAGCATCTGTGTCTTTTCGTTCTTAAAAAGAAAAAAGAAAAAGAAAAAAGCACCCACACCCCTCCCTGCTCGTGACATGTTCATCGTGACAGCTTCTTCTTCTTCTTTTTTCCACCTTTGTTCGAGTTACTTTAATTTTCCCTGTAAAATTTGCACAGTATTGTCACGCAAGCATTAAAATATTGACCGCATATGTGTAACTCAGAAGCAGACCCTTCCTGAGCAAGTATAAAGTAACGGCCAAAATAGAACCCTTTTTACTGGTCCTGTATCTGTCGTGTCAAGGGTGAAGGGTCAGGTAGGGCAGGAGACACGATAATGACAACACAATTTAATTAGCCTGACGTTTTTTTAGGTTTGGTTTATTATATGACGTAAACTGTTCCCCTTTCTTCAAAAGCTTTGGCGCAGAATCATCTCTTTCCCAGCCCACAGTCCAGTGTGTGAGCGGTTTTTTTTTTTTTAAACGTTATTCTTCGTATCTATCGGCTAAAAAGGGCTCAAGAATCCGTTCAGAAACAGTTGTGAAGCCTAGTGCCGAAAACAAGGATAATGGATGTGATTAAAGGTAGGTTTCAGAACGTGTGTGTGTGTATGTGTGTGTGTACTTGAGTGGGTGTGTATATCTGTGTGTGTGTGTGTGTATGTGTGTGTGTGTGTGTGTGTGTGTGTGTGTGTGTGTGTGTGTGTGTGTGTGTGTGTGTGTGTGTGTGTGTGTGTGTGTTGTGTGTGTGTGTGTGTGGGTGTGTGTGTGTGTGTGGTGTGTGTGTGTGTGTGTGTGTGTGTGTGTGTGTGTGTGTGTGTGTGTGTGTGTTGTGTGTGTGTGTGTGTGTGTGTGTGTGTGTGTGTGTGTGTGTGTGTGTGTGTGTGTGTGTGTGTGTGTTTTGTGTGTGTGTGTGTGTGTGTGTGGTATGTTGGTGGTGTGTATATTGTGTGTGTGTGTGTGTGTGTGTGTGTGTGTGTGTGTGTGTGTGTGTGTGTGGTGTGTGTGTGTGTGTGTGTGTGTGTGTGTGTGTGTGTGTGGCGTTGGTGGTGTGTGTGTTGTGTGTGTGTGTGTGTGCGTGGTGCGTGCGTGCGTGCGTGCGTGCGTGCGTGCGTGCTGCGTGCGTGCGTGCGTGCGTGTTTCAAACAAACGGAAAAACAGAGAAAGAACAAGCTAAAATATCATAATATCAGCTCACAAATATTCTGACCGGAGTGGCCTTCCTCAGCATATGTAACATATAATGTTTAAAACAATCTGCAAGCTCTTAGAGCCAGTACGGGGTTAGGCGTACTATGTAATGTACCCACCATTGTCATTACTACGGTCATGGATAGCCAGTGTTGTGGTGGGTTTCACAGAAGCGTACGGTGTGGTGGGCTTCACTGTCCAGTTCTCCAAACGCCTGGTGGACATGAAGGAGCCGGGTGCTGTCCTCCAGTTTGACCGTGTGCTGTCCAACGTCAACGGTTGCTACAACCCGGCGACAGGCATCTTCACCGTCTCCAGGACTGGAATTTACTCCTTCTACTTCAGGTGATTTCTTCACCGTCATCTTCATTTGCGTCTCCATCCTCAACATCATCATCATCATCATCGTCGTCGTCGTCGTCTCCGCCGCCGCCACCATCATCATCATCAACGTCATCATCATCATCATCTTTCTTATGAAGGGCGGGGGTAGCTCAGTTGGTAGAGCGTCCGACCAAAAGCCAGACGCAATACTGACGCGGGTTCGAGTCCCCGGTGCGGCAAGCGAATTTTTTTTCTCTCCCCACAGTCAACTTCCAGTGCAGACTCTCTTTACGGTGTCCGTACAGTGTAGCCCCCCGTGTACAATCGCGTGCATCAACATCATTCTGTGCACACGTTAAAAATCCCAAACACTGGCAACCACACCATTGTTTGGAAACACGAAAATACTGCGCGCTCTGATCGGAATGGGTAGCTCTGCTTTAGCGGCTGCTATGCCTTACCCGGGTAAGGCGACCCGAAATTCCAGCACGGGACAAGGTTTCAAGATTTCAAGGTTTTATTGAGCTTTTTGCTCCTGGGGGCTAAAAAACTAAGTTACATTCACACAATACATTCCTTATAAACAAGTACATAAGTACTAATAATAGGCCTATATTATTACTGTACTTTACACTGATGCACTAAATAGAAACCCGTCCTGAACTGGGAATGAAGTTAACCTGAACTTCTCTTCTGATGATTATGTTTTCAGCGGCGTGGCCGACGCGGACAAGCCGAACGACTACGTGGACCTCGCTATCGAGAAGCGACGTAGCTTGAGCCATTGCTTTGACCAGACTCTCGCCCGTATCTTTGTGAAGCCCTACGGCGAGTTCCTGCTGGGTTGCCAAGGCAGCAGCAGCGTCAGGGTCAAGCTGCTAAAAGGGGAACAGGTGCTCGTGAGACACCTGGAAGGGGACCTTGTCCTCAAGGGGGGTTGCCACACGACCTTCTCGGGGGTGTTGGAGATCGAGTACTCTGACAATGCCTAGTGATATTTGTCCTGTTGCGTAATTTGTTCATATTTTGCGTTGCTTGTACTCTGCTGGACTCTGTATACGCTAAGACTACAGTCTACGAGCGGCGTGAAGTCGGCCAATCCTCGGACAGACAGATTTACAGCCGAACAGACAAGAGGAGTTCAGTGTTGCTTTACGTCCTCCGAGACCGTAAGGACTATTAGGGATCATTAGGGATCAGATAACCACACGCACAGACACGCGTGCAGGCAGGCAAACAGACAAACAGACAGACTGACAGACGGACAGAACAGTGGAGGGACACGGGCAGACAGAGAGAGAGAGAGACCAACAGAGAACAGAGACACAGAAAGACACAGAGACATAGACAAAGAAACACAGACATTGACAGACAGACAGATAAACGGCCTGATAAACAAAGATACAGACATACAGACGCAAACTCTGGGAGAAACAGCCATAGATGAACACATGCCGTCACAAGTACTGATGAAAACAAATGGCTTAATTACTCAGAAACACAGACAGGTTCACGAATAAATAGGTACAGACTAGCAAGCCGGTAGACAGACAGAAAAATGAGTGACAGACTGAAAGAGTTAGAAACAGAGGCTCAGAGACGGAGTCAAGGACAGAGAAACAAAGCGACCAACAGGACATGCAAATGGACAGATAATTATAAGCTTGACAAGAAACAGACAGGATCGTTTCTCAAACAAAAACAGAATCATTCCATGGCTTCTTAATTTATTCAAACGTTTGTAAATCCAAACAGAAAATTTGACAAATGGAAATTTGTTTCAAAAGGGAAACTCTCCATATAATAATAAATATTCAAAGAAGTGAAATCTGAACTCGTTTATACAACATTCTGTATGCATTTTTGATATATTTCATTTTACATCACATTTGTTTTAAACAGTAGCCTAAAATGTATGTTTCAGTTGTCTTCGTTGGTGAATAGATATGATTATACACTAAATAAATATGTGGTAACTAGCCTAAGTTTGAATTTCAGTACTTTTATCTATGATGTATCAGTATCTACAGTATACACTGTCACCGTTCCCACCCCCCCACCCCACCCCCCGCACCCCCACCCCCCCTTCGTCCTCGTCCCAAATGCCTGAGCGATAACAATCACATACTGGTGCTAGACAAAATCATGCATGGATTCACAACCGAGAGAACAATTTAATTCAACATGCAGACATCAACCACTTCCTTCCATTGGACTGCTGTCAAAGTCCGAGTACAGAGGATGTGTGGAGTCATGTGTGGAACTCGCAGTCTTCCACTTCCTTCCATTGGACTGCTGTCAAAGTCCGAGTTAAAACAGATGTTCAACAGCATCCACGCTGTCTACGCCAGTAGCCAGGAGAGGACCCTTTTCCGATTCGTCAGTCGTCTTGATGGGGAAGTTGTTGATGCCATCCTGGATCTGAACTGGAGGCTGTAGCTCGGGCTCCACAGAACTTGACCCTCGGACCACCTGTCCCTGCCTCTGGCGCCGACACCAACACCCCACTGTCGTTGTCGTTGTCACCGTCGTCGTCGGCGTCGGCGGAGTCACCGTCCTCGTCTGCGTCGGCGGTGTCATCCGCGGACGTGTCGAGATCACTGGTGCTGGAGTCGCTGTGAAGAGGAGCGGACGGTTGCGGCGGACGATGGTCCTGGGGCTCCTCCTCTGGTGGTGGTGCTGTAGGCAGGAAGGGTGTCTTTGGGTCGGTGGCCGTGTCGTCGTCGGACAGGGGTGCGCTGTCCAGAGGCCCGGAGGCGTCCATGTCCACTACGTGTGTCAGCAAAGGCCACCTCGCGTCCGTCGCGGTGTCCGGTGCCGCGTTGTTGTCGTCGTTGGAACCTGGCCGAATTGACAGACATTCAATGTACTACCGCGCAATGCAATGCACTCCATTCCGCTACTCTCCACTCCACTCCACTCCAGTCCAGTCCAGCAAGACATGTTGCAATACAGTGGGCTTCAGCACAATTTTATTGGTTAGTGACAAATAAATTTGCACGAGTATGGCGTGGTGCCAGGTTTAGCTCACACGTGCGTTTCTGCTTTCAATAAGAAACGACAAGTTCATAATTCTACAGGCCTCTGAATGTGATTATCGAAGTCGGATTGTCATAAAGAAACAAAGGGAGTTTATGGTGTTCGCTTGACGTCACTCAAATTCAAATTAAATTTATTTTAATTATCCCACAAGGGGCAATTTTGTTGTGGTCATGGCGGGCTCGTAAAATAATGAATACATAAAGTTAAAAGAACAATACAACAACAAACACAACAGCACCAAAATAAAAAAAATAAAAAAAATGGTCTTACCATAACCATAGTTATAAACATAGAACTCATATAACGAGGGACACCGGCGGAGGAAGGGACGAACGGCTCCGTGTTTCCCGCACTCAGTTTTAGTCTGCTGGACCTGATTCCAGCGACCACCACAAGTGTATGCTTGCATACCCAAGTATTTTTAGCCGCCTGACTACAGGCCCGATTTTACTACAAGTGTATTTAAACTACTATGTGCGTCTTCGACGTCTTTAACTGTAAATACTGTGTGTGCCGATTGTATATATTGCCGCATGCTGTGCAGCCAGCCGACATAACCTTGCAAGTTTTTTTTAAATCTGCAGCCCAGTTTTTAACTGTAAATAGTGGACGATTTTTTAACCGGTTTTTTAAGCGTGCTGCTCAGTTCTACGAGTGAATGCCCCAGTACAGCCAAGACGACCCAGCACCCCGACCCCAGTATTGATCCGCAGGTGGACCCATCTCATCTCTCCCCTCACCCCCCATTCCCCCTTTGTTCCAGCGACCTCATAAACCGATCCAAATACTGATCCGCAAGTGGACCAAGCTTACTTCGCTTCCCATTTCCCCTTCTCCCCCATGATTTTAATTATGATATATCGAAGAGAAGCTTACTTTATAGATTGTCCCTAATATGCTTTTAGCATCTCAGGACATTAAACAAAATGAACGAACGAACGAACGGATAAGGGACACAACATAATAGGTCTGAATCGCCTACGATAACTCTAAGTAAGTAAGTAAATATGGTGCTTAACATCCACAGAAACCGTACGGCTTATTAGGGACGGGGAGAAGATGGGGAAGGGGATATGGAGGTGCGGGGGGGGGGGGGGGGGGGTTGGAGGGAGATTATATACCTATCGCTACACTGTCAACCACCAGAATGACTTCTGCATTAAGATGGGCAGCGATGAGAGCCATTTTAATGTTTCAGTAGGAAGTGATGGACAAAGTCACAAGACAGTGTCCACAAACCACAACCTTTTTGAAGAGAAAGGAGAGCCGAAGCGGTATCGAGCCGAGGTCCTTCCGCTTACCAGCCTAACGACTTACCGCTAGGCCAAACCGGCTCACCGATAACTCTCACTGGCATGCGACTAAATACAAGGTAGATAAGCTCAATCAAGGTTACATCCTAGGATGATGATCATCTTCGTTCAGCACGAGGATCAGAAATAGAAGTTCGCTTGAATTAATCACCGTAATTCTCCTTGTTTGTGAAATGCAGCGTTAAATCAGTATCTCTCTCATAGTACGGTTAAGAACGAGTGTAGAAGATGTTGGCAACAATGCAGATTGTGAGTGAATAGCGTTAATACGTGAATAATTATTATGTTGGAAACCACTATTAATTTCGCACTGCTGATATCGCAGTTAGACGTTATTATTAAAAAGGGTGCCCCTCTCATGATGATTTTCTTGCTAGCAATTTTTTTAATTAAAAGTTCGGCGGTGAAAATTACCATTATTCTGGCTGAAACCAGTCTGTACTTTGCTTTGCTGTCTCTTCTGCCTGAATCGTCTAAGAAGGGGGACAACCACATGAAAAGCAGCAAGGGCGACGAGCATGACGATGAGACTGATGTGTATGTTGTCCAAGATTGGTCTCCCTTGAACTGAAACCGATCAATCAACAATAATGCATTTTAACATCATCTCATTCGCCTTATCACTCTCTCACTAACCCGCTCAATCACCCACTAACTTACTCACCCAGTCACCCACCAACTCACCCAAGCACTATCTCATTCGCCCACTCACTCACCAACTGTCTTACCCACTAACTCAGCTAAACTCACTCACCCACTCACTCATCTACTATCTCACTTAGCAACTAACTCAGAATTATCAGTCATTAACTTAATGCCTCTAATCAATGGCTGAATCAGTCAGACAGTCCGTCGGTCAGTCAATCACACTAATTCAACAGCCTTGTTTTACTTTTTTTTTGCATGTATATGTATGCTTGCGTGTGTGGGGGTGGGCGGGGTGGGGTGGGGGGGTACGTTTCCTCATTACTTCACCTTCTGCTTGAAGTCTTTCTTTTTCTTTACCTGAAAGAAACAAGAAAAAACAAAACAATTTAAAACATAACGGTGTTTGGGTGTTTGAAATGTTTTTGTTTTCTGGGACAACTTTGACATTTGAATAATGCCCTGTCAATATGATATTAACAATACTCTTTAAAAGATATAGCCCCTCCCTGGATTGTAGTCAATGTGGCTGACTGAGCGTTATAAACAGAACTATCTATTTACAGGACAGCGTCACGTTGCCCTTTAAATAGATAATTCTGTTTCCGATTATACTCATAATGAGTCATGAGAAATATAATGGGAAATCCCCGATCTTAGTACTTCTTAAATCACATGCGTACCAGTAGTGCGCTAGGTACCGCTTCGTGTTTTCGAATTCTAGAATTCTAGTACAGTTGCTGCAAACACCGATCTTAAAGAGAGAGAGAGAGAGAGAGAGAGAGAGAGAGAGAGAGAGAGAGAGAGAGAGAGAGAGAGAGAG
Organism: Alviniconcha marisindica; assembly: GCA_018857735.1. Lineage (NCBI taxonomy): Eukaryota > Metazoa > Mollusca > Gastropoda > Provannidae > Alviniconcha > Alviniconcha marisindica. Next base: position 212,564 of record JABMCL010002046.1, on the reverse strand, counting down.
AGAGAGAGAGAGAGAGAACGTAACCCAAAATAGCTCTGATACAGTCATCACGTCAGTGAAGGTATAGCCGACGTATAGTCAGTTACACATCGACCACGTCACATGGAAGGCCTAGGCCGTCTGTTGGTAAAATTAACACTATAAACAGACGGTGCGCTTGCATCTGGCTCCCGCACTGAGTCATTGTATAATTATACAGCCACGCTGCTGGGTCTAACTAAAAGGGGTAGGTCTAAATATCACCTACACGTCACTTGACCTAGGCCTGCATCCCCGAGCAGAAAAAGCACATAAGAACCTGAGTAATTCTGAGTTATTATCAGTCAGGTTGTGAGCCAGTGAGCTGTCAGGCACACCAGAGAGAGAGAGAGAGAGAGAGAGAGAGAGAGAGAGAGAGAGAGAGAGAGAGAGAGAGAGAGAGAGAGAGAGAGAGAGAGAGAGAGAGAGAGAGAGAGAGAGATGAGTAGAGAGAGAGAGGAGAGAGAGAGAGAGAAGAGAGAGAGAGAGAGAGAGAGAGAGAGAGAGAGAGAGAGAGAGAGAGAGAGAGAGAGAGAGAGAGAGAGATGACAGTCAATGCAGTGTTTGTATATAATGATGTCACAGAATGCACAGAATCAGCAAACAAGAGCGTTAATCAGCACTCGAAAGACGTCACACAAGCATGACAAATGAGGATATACCTCTGGTGGTCTTTTTGTACCTTATATTTACTTCCATGCCCGTTGAGAGTTACCGTAGGCGACTCAGGTCTTTGTTGTGTTTTTTGACGTCTTATGAGCGCTAATTAACTCCCTTGTTTGTCGATTTTGTACATTATTATGTATTCGATTGTGTGTGTGTGTGTGTGTGTGTGTGTGTGTGTGTGTGTGTGTGTGTGTGTGTGTGTTTGTGTGTGTGTGTGTGTGTGTGTGTGTGTGTGTGTGTGTGTGTGTGTGTGTGTGTGTGTGTGTGTGTGTGTGTGTGTGTGTGTGTGTGTGTGTGTGTGTTTGTGTGTGTGTGTGTGTGTTGGTGTGTGTGTTGTGTGTGTGTGTGTGTGTGTGTGTGTGTGTGTGTGTGTGTGGTGGTGCGTGCGTGTGCGTGCGTGTGGTGTGTGTGTGTGTGTGTGTGTGTGTGTGTGTGTGTGTGTGTGTGTGTGTGTGTGTGTGTGTGTGTGTGTGTGTGTGTGTGTGTGTGTGTGTGTGTGTGTGTGTGTGTGTGTGTGTGTGTGTGTGTGTTGTGTGTGTGTGTGTGTGTAGACTCTGAATCTCGGCACCATTCATCCATGACGTGTATCCATCCAGGCCACCACCCTTAAACTCACGTTCACAAAGATAGAAGCAGGTTGGAAACTGGTAGGCCATGTGCTTAAGGTTGGTGTCACACCAAATAACGACGTCATCGCAGCTCCGACAGGACCGGAACAGAAAGCTGTTACTGCAGAACTGTCCAAACGTGCACGTCTGTCCGTAACATTCCGAGTCTCCCAAGCCGTACCAGTTGGTGACGTTTTCCGTTGCCATGGCTATGGTGGCTTGAAACAGGCAGAGTAGTGTTGCTAGGACATCATAGATGACGTATTTCGTCGAGAGACGCATGACTGTTTTTCAGTTGAGCACTGTAACAGACCCAGAAAGACTCAGTGTAGTGGAAACATCGTCTGATGGATGATTATGCTTTCGTGTACTTCTTGGTGAACCTTGTTTAGATACGGACTCGTTTTGGTGGTTCACTAGTCTCGTTTTTGGTTTGGTTTTGTTGTTTTTTGCTTTTGATCCGTCAGATTCCATGTTGGAAGTTATTCTTCCAAACACTCCTAGCATTCACCACCACCACAACCACAACCGGATCAGTACATTTTCATTTATCACCGTTAAGCTGTTGATTCGAAAAAGGGCTCACCCCGAAATTTCTGACATATTTTGTGGTGTTATTTTAAATTAGCGTTCCTTTTAACCGTTTATGTGTTTGGATATTATTTTTCTAGTCATGAACAGGTCGTTGCTAGAGATATCGTGTTGGACAGAAACACTGGCCGGTGAGTTGAAAGCAGCTGTACGTTGTGAGTTGGACCCCTGGCTTGGACGGTGTGAAGGTAAGGTTTGAGTCAACGTTTTCGCAGACTCCTCAGTGAATGCCTGTCTCGCCTGTTCATAGTGTGCACAGAGCACCACTAAGGTCTTTGCGCACGTTAAGGATCCCACGTCTGCCTCAGTTTTGGCTGGTAATATGAACACACACAGACACACGCGCACACACTCTCCCTCCCCCCCTCTCTCTCTCTCTCTCTCACACACACACACACACACACACACACACACACACACACACACACACACACACACACACACACACGATAACAGTAGCATAATAAACATATTCTAAAGTGTCTCTGCACCAATCAACACCGGGAACAAAGAAATGCTAACAAATATCAAGCGTTATTAGCATCGTCACGCCGGTCCTAACTGTAACTGATGGACACCGTGTTTGTGGTACATGACCTTCAACTGCCCGCCTTGCTGCAGAATAATCTCACTGGTGACTGTGCGCTAACTCAAACGGGAAAACGAACGATAAAACATGCGAACAGATCACAAATAAAACTTCAGCACGGCCGTCACAAAAATCAGACTGGAAAACACCCGTCTACCAGTATAAAGTGCATAATGCAGAAATGCCCAAAACGAACTCGATTGCCGCAACTTTATTTTCCGCAATGCCACAAAATTACAGTGCAAACATTTTGAAACATCTACTTACCAGCCTGATGTGGGAGTGAATAGGAACGCTGGCTATACCGGCCTACCGCTTGCAGACAAACTGAGGAATGATACTGCGTAGGTAGGACATCTCATTCTCAGCCAAGAAACACATAATATCGGGAATTTCCGTTAACGGTAAACCTAGTGTTACACGTCAACGGATAATTATGTTATGTGTCTTGTCACGTCAGGTGGATTGCTGTTGTTGTTGATGATCGCTTTTATATTTCGCTATTCTCGCTATTCTCCGCTCTTGAGCGGACTCATTGCGCCGCTTGCATGTGATTTTGCACGAGTGACTAGCAGTTTCTAGCGCGTTTTTGAATATCCACCGAAGTGGTGTGCTTAACGCGCTGACATGGCTGGTGCCACGTGAAACTGCTGCCGTCTCGGCGCGTTCTGTGTACACGATACAACCATGCACCATGTCACTTCATGCAAAGCCGCATACGTCATATGCATGCGTATTTAGATGTAATCTGCCACCTGTCAGTTTTATGCACGGCCTAGGTCTGTAGGCGAATAGGAGAACACGTCAGTGTGGGTTATTATTTTCAAAGCCATCTCAGTCAAGACTTGAAGTGAATAAAGCATTCTTTGGTTTGCCCACACTGAAAATGTCTGTGTTGAGCAATCTCTCTCTCTCTCTCTCTCTCTCTCTCTCTCTCACACACACACACACACACACACACACACACACACACACACACACACACACACACACACACCGCAGACAGACAGACAGACAGACAGACAGACACACACACACACACACACACACACACACACACACACACACACACACACACACACACTCACACACATACACACACCACACACACACACACACACACACACACACACACACACACACACACACACACACGATTCATTTGTCATAGTTGTATATATTTCATTACATAAACTGGCTAACGTGATATGCATTAAAAGGTTTTGTGGAAAGAAAAAAAAAAAAGCATTGTATTTACAGTAACAATATTACAATAATTATGTCAAACGATATACAGTGTAATACATAACCGGAACATTTACCTTGGAATAAAAGCATTTCGACACATTTTGCAAATTGTAACATTGTCTAATAACATCAGATTTTAGCATTTGTCGATTTTTTAAATCTGCAAACTCAAATACATAGCAAGATTTCTATCAAACTGCTAACACAATAATAACGAGTTTGGTAACATAAGTAACTTGAGCAGTTTTTATCAACCTAGCTAAGACAAGTAACTAGTATATGTTTTATGAAACTGATAGAACGACATCCTGCTAACACGAGAAACCTGTAAAGATTTTTTTATTAATCTCTAAACAAAAATAACCAGTAAAGGTTTTATCAATGGGCTCAGTTATTTATGTGTTCTCTACCTGCTGACAGAAATTAGTAGTGTCATCTTTATCAGCCTGCTAACAAGTCGCTTAAAAAACGAAATGCAGCGTAAGCTGTTTGTCATTCAAAGATTTTGCATGTGACACCATGGCAAGTGAACTGATTGACTGATGTGGATATAATGATTCTAGGACAATATCCACGTTTAGTCCGTCGGTTCGCGGTCCTCAAATGGTATGAGACTGTGCGTGCGTGCGTGCGAGCGTGCATGCGTGCGTGCGTGCGTGCGTGTGTGGACGGAATGAACTTGAAGAGTGCACTACGATGGCATATCCACGTATCAGTTCATTCTTTACTATGCCAGTGTACACACACACGCACGCACGCACGCACGCACGCACGCACGCACGCACGCACGCACGCACGCACGCACGCACACACACACACACACACACACACGTACGCGCACGCACGCATCCATATACCGTTTGAGGACAGCGGGCCGACGGGGCTAAAAGTGGATACTGCCGATTCTAATTGGCAATAAGGAATACAAAAGGCTAACTGACTATTGACAAGCTTGTCGGAGACGAACTCTGCAAACTCCAAACAGTGCCGTACGATTAGAAGAAAGGTTATGGTGACAACTGTTAAAGTCTAGTAAGTATCAAACAATGTTATTTTACAATGTAATTACTTTCGCAACTTCAAACGAGAGGTCTTTCGTAGACTGTCATTATAAAACCTGACAGAAAACTCTGTAAATGTCAGCAGATCTGATTTAATTGATTAATACAATCAAAAGCAAACCAAACCAGTGGAAAGACGCTCTCAGATGTCGTTCTTTTTACTTACAAAAAAATTAATGCGTCCATCACAACGTATTTTCTTCTTTAAAGGCCTATACGTGGACTGTACAATTTCACCATCTGGTCACTTTCATCATCCCAAAAAGAAAAGAAGAAAAAACAAAAAAACAAAAAAACAAAACAAAAAAACAAGCATAAATGGCACAGGACAGTTCAGCTTGCATTCGCTTCGACCAGCACACTTCCGCCCGCGTTTGGTTAAACACTGTCCATCTCTTTTCATGCTCTCTCACATTCAGTCTCGCTTGTACAATTTGTTACAGACCACGTAAGTCCAAACGCAATACGCAAAGGCAAAAATACATACAGCAAGTACATTTTTGTGACCAAAAGGTGACATTTTAGAATGTGCGTTATCACCGAGGAACAAAAATCCAGAAACTATGGTAGAATTCAAATACTTTCTGATGTTCCAAATGCCATTTCGGTCAAAAACAACGAGATAAAAATAGAAATCTGTTGCCAAAAACAGCAGCTTTAAGAGGGAAAAAGTCTCAAGACAAAATAATTTTGGTATCGCTGTGAAGGCCCAACTAAAAGAAACAGGCAAAAGAGTCAAAACAAAGAAGAAGGAATGAAGCTGTGAAAAACAAGTGACAGACACAGTGCGTGTCGGATACGCGTACATGTATCTATATATACAAATCACTGTTCGCTTCTGCCAACGTTTAACTTGCTGGCTTGGATTTCAAGTGTGACAAACATTCTTTCGGCTGCGCAGCCACGTTCTTTCAGACACCTTGTTTTCAGTTTAAATGAAAATGGAAGATCTTATAGCAATGTTGCAGGTTAAAAAAAAAAAAAAAAAAAAATATATATATATATATATATATATATATACTGCATAACCGATTACAATAGCGTCTAATAAGAAAGGGGGAAAGAAGAAGAAGAAGAAGAAAAGGGGGTGGTTTAGTCATGGTTACCAACATGTGGTTGTCCTGATCTCACTATAACAACAATCTCACCAGGTACTTCGCTACCATTCAAATACCACAAAACAACGGCCAGTTCTTAGTCACATGCGGGTACAAACGTCGATTTTTATTTTACATGTCTATTCCTGTAATATACAATTATTGTCGTTTTCTACCTTTATTGTATTATACAGCTCAGTGTGAAGCGCTCTGGGTGTTTCGGAGGGAAAGCACTGAAGAATAGTCTAATTTTGTCGTTTCCTTTTTGCATTGTATTACACTGGGGAGCGGAGATGGCTCGGTGGTAGAGCGACGAACTCGTGATCGAAAGGTCTCGGGTTCGAGTCCTGGCAGGTGCGGCGGGATATTCTTTTTCTCCAGGGTCAATTTTCTGCGCTGACTCTTATTTCGGTATCCGTTTCAAACCCTTGTTGCCGCCAAAAAATTGCTGTCGAACCAAATCTTAACTTAAAAAGTCATTACTTGATCTCTTTTAGTCATCGCACAAAACACGTTTCGAGAAGGCTGGTTCCCTGAAAGGAGCTCTCCTTTCCTGGCTAAACTTCTCGTGTGCTTGGAGCAGGTTAAAAGAACACGATCTGCAATAAAGGTTTTGCAAATGAACGGGTCCCAGATTCTTTTTTTCTTCTTTTTCGATTTTATAAGGCGTTTTTTTCTTTTTTCTTTTTTTATTCTTTTTTTAATATTATTATTTATTTTGTTATTATATTATTATTATTATTATTATTATTATTATTATTATTTTTTGGGAGGGGGCTGAGGGGGGGGGGGGGGGGGGGCTGAGGGGTGGGGGGGTGGGGTGGGGAACGCTATCACTAACACTTGTTTTATGAGCTCAATACTACGTTGTAGACTCTTTTCGCCCGCGCTTCATTTTGACGTCACCAACATGTCTTTGACGTCACGGATAGAACTTTTGCGTACAGGTCACAGAAGAAGATTGAACTAGTGATGACGTAAAGCAGTGTTCTAGAACAAATGTAATCGACGGGAAAAGGTATGGTCTATCGGGCTTTACCTCTATTTTTAAAACAATGATTGGTAGTTTTTTTGGGATTCAATTTTTTTTTTTTTTTACCGGCCCATGAAAACAATAATGCAACAGACTAACATGACTAAAATAAAAAGAAAAGAAAAAGGAAGGTTCTTTCGCCAAATCTGAGAAGGTTAGTTCCTCTAAGAAGTTAATGAATGGCGGTGACAGAACCTCCAACCAACAGAGATGGGAATTCCCGCAACAAATCCCAAACTTTTAGTTTGATTTCTGCTCAATTCACAATTCTTCTGTTGTTGTTTTTTGTTTCTTTTTTAACAAAAAAATCCAGGTAATGACCACAACACAAAGAACAATTATCTAAGCTGCCACACACATTCGGACAGAACCACAAAACGAAGAGCGTAGTCATATCACGGAGATTGCAGGTGAGCACCGAGTCACTGCACAGGCGCATGAGCGTGCTCAGTAGAGACTACATCGCTTGGGAGCCACCATCTTGGATGAAGCTGGACATTTGAAGGCTTCTTGGAATTCCTTGACCTGGGCTAACGCGGCGTTGACTCTGCAGCATAGAAAGACAGTTCACTGGTTAGTTAGTCAATTTTTATTTCTTCGTTCTTTAGGTGCATTGTATAATAATAATAATGAAATACTTGTTAAAAGCGAACTTCTAACGTAAAAATATAATCGGGCGCACTGTACAGAATTTGAATTTAAACTGCACCGACGCTGAGACCCACCAAGCGGAAAATGACAGTAAAAACGACAAGAAGCCAAACAGCATGATCTACATTAATCCCGTCCCTAATAAGCCGTATGGTTTCTGTGGACGTTAAGCACCATGTTTCCTTTCCATCTACATTAAATACAAACTTCGGAAAACAAAAACGGAAACAAACAAACAAATAAGAGAGAGAGAGAGAGAGAGAGAGAGAGAGAGAGAGAGAGAGAGAGAGAGAGAGAGAGAGAGAGAGAGAGTCGAACAAGTCAGCAAAATTCCAAAACTGCGTCAAACCGCCCAAAGACAAATAAAGAAAACAACAACAAACAAACAAACAAAACAAAAACAAACAAAAGAACAACAACCCCTCCCCCCAACCAACAAACAAATAAACAAAAAGAAAAGAAAAGAAAAGAAAAAAAGAAAAAAGAAAAAAAAGAAGAAGAAAAAAGAAGAAGAAAAAAGGCCAGGGCTTAGAAAGGGAGAACTTGTAACAATCTTCATCTTTCCATCAGCTGGGGAATTTTACTCTCTACGCCTCTGAGACTCCACCGCAGGCACTGTATGAGCATAAGTGAGCTTATGCAGATGCATATGAAAAATGATAGTGTTTGCTTCATATTAAAAAAACCTTCTTTTTAACCTTTCATGTACTCGGATTTTTTTGACGAATACAATATAAGTTTTCCACAATTTGCTTTTATGTAGGCTATCGGTATCACGGTCACTGGACCACAATATCTATCCCAACTTCTCCATCTGTACATTCCGTCTAAAGATCTTCGCTCTTCCGCAGATACACGTACTCTCAAAATTCATCCTTCTAGTTCCAAAACATTAGGACAGAGATCACTCTCACATGCCAGTCCCTCCACGTGGAATATAGAAGATCCAAGCACACAAAAAGGTCCAAAATAACGCTATTTGTTAGTACAAAACACAACCTGCGAATTTTCGGGGTAATCCCCTACACTTAAACAACAATTAAACGGTAAAAAAAAAGGTGAAAAATGAGATGGAGAGCTAATCCACTTATCTTTTTGGAGGTGAGCTATGTCCGGTGCTTGGAAGAATACAGTCTTCGCCATTCTTGATCTCAGACATCATTCCAAACAAAAGAAAGAAAAAGAAGAAGAAGAAGAAGAAGAAGAAGAAGAAGAAGAAGAAGAAGAAAGAAGAAGAAGAAGAAGAAGGAGAGACACCTCTAACTTATAATAGGACGTGTGGCGTTTCTGGCACGATATAGGAATGTCAAAAGGAATGCGGCTGGGAAGCAGACTCTCTCCCTTAACGGGCCTTGCGAGTGGTGATCGAAACTGGCTTAACCTGTGCAGCTACTACCTTTTCCCCTGCCGGCAGGGCCAGGTACGGGGTTTTGATGCGTCAGTAACTCTAAACATAAAGTCCGGGAGATCTTGCCCGCCAGTGTCAGAGATGTTGCCCTCAGGTGTCAGAGATGTTGCGTCAAGTGTCAGAGATGTGGCGTCAAGCGTCAGAGATGTGGCGTCAAGTGTCAGAGATGTGGCGTCAAGCGTCAGAGATATGGCGTCGTCAGAGATGTGGCGTCAAGTGTCAGAGATGTAGCGTCAAGCGTCAGAGATGTGGCGTCAAGTGTCAGAGATGTGGCGTCAAGGGTCAGAGATGTAGCGTCAAATGTCAGAGATGTGGCGTCAAGCGTCAGAGATGTGGCGTCAAGCGTCAGAGATGTTGCCTCCAAGGGTCGGTGATGTTGCGTGAAGTGTCAGAGATGTTGCATCAAGCGTAAGAGATGTTGCGTCAAGTGTCAGAGATGTGGCGTCAAGCGTCAAAGATGTTGCCCCCAAGCGTCGGTGATGTTGCGTCAAGTGTCAGAGATGTTGCATCAAGTGTAAGAGATGTGGCGTCACGCGTCAGAGATGTGACGTCAATCGTCAGAGATGTTGCCCCTAAGCGTCGGCGATGTTGCGTCAAGTGTCAGAGATGTTGCATCAAGTGTAAGAGATGTGGCGTCAAGTGTCAGAGATGTGGTGTCAATCGTCAGAGATGTTGCCCCCAAGCGTCGGCGATGTTGCGTCAAGTGTCAGAGATGTTGCGTCAAGTGTAAGAGATGTTTCACCATGTGTCAGAAGATTTGCGACCAGTGTCAAAAATGTTGCGACAAGTGTCAGAGATGTTGCGCCAGGGTCAGAGATGCTGCAACAAGAGTCAAAGCTGCTGCTGGTGTGGACGATGTGGAGGCAGAACAGCAGAACTCTCACCTGATATCTTCTGTGATGGACGTTCCCCGTAGCGCCAAGTTTAGACCCTCGAAGGGGTCGCGGTTGTAACAGAAAGTCTGCAAACAGGGAATCAGAGCAGCTTGAGTACCGTGCTGTAACACTACAGAGGGCGTGGAGACAGGCAGGTAGTAGCCCTACAGCATGGTCACGATTGTAACCGAACGTTGTAACAGAACGTCTGAAAACGGAATTACAGCAGCTTGAGTACCGTGCTATAACACTACAGAGGGCGTGGAGACATACAGGTAGTAGCCCTACAGCATGGTCACGATTGTAACCGAACGTTGTAACAGAACGTCTGAAAACGGAATTACAGCAGCTTGAGTACTGTGCTGTAACACTACAGAGGGCGTGGAGACAGGCAGGTAGTAGCCCTACAGCATGGTCACGATTGTAACCGAACGTTGTAACAGAACGTCTGAAAACGGAATTACAGCAGCTTGAGCAACGCATACTGTTAGTACAGTCGGCTAGCATGTTTGTTTTTGCCCTATGAACTTCCTGCCAATAATTATGACGTGATGGTTAACAAAAGAAAGATAGAATAAACACATATACAGATGGACACATACACACATGAACGCATGCACGCACGCACGCACGCAGACGGACGGACGGACGGACGGACAGACAGACAGACAGATTCTCTCTCTCTCTCTCTCTCTCTCTCTCTCTCTCTCTCTCTCTCTCTCACACACACACACACACACACACACATGTGTGTGTGTGTGTGTGTGTATGTGTGTGTGTGTGTGTGTGTGTGTGTGTGTGTGTGTGTGTGTGTGTGTGTGTGTGTGTGTGTGCGTTGTGTATGTGCGTGTGTGTGTGTGTGTGTGTGTGTGTGTGTGTGTGTGTGTGTGTGTGTGTGTGTGTGTGTGTGTGTATGTGTGTGTGTATGTGTGTGTGTGTGTGTGTGTGTGTGTGTGTGTGTGTGTGTCCCTTCAGGACGAAACAGAGAACGAGAGCAGGGCGAAGGGAGGTAATCACCTGTGCGTAGGAGATGAAGAACATCTGGTCATTGGTGTACAAGTGGCCCGGCATTGGCTTCTCTCCCCCTGTCACGCCAATCCAGTCTTTGTAGGCCTGAAAACAGTGTTGTTGTTGACGCTGTCAGACGTGTTTACTAACACTGAATTGTCTCGGCAGAAGCACTCCTGGGGTCGGAGATCCCAGGAAGGGGGGTGGGAAGGGAGGGGGGGTACTTTTAGTTTGCAACACTACAAAACTCTCTCACATAAAGGAGGAAGAAGAAGAAGAAGAAGAAGAAGAAGAAGAAGAAGAAGAAGAAGAAGAAGAAGAAGAAGAAGAAGAAGAGAGAGAGAGAGAGAGAGAGAGAGAGAGAGAGAGAGAGAGAGAGAGAGAGAGAGAGAGAGAGAGAGAGAGAGAGAGAGAGAGAGAGAGAGAGAGAGAGAGAAGGCATGGAAAAAGAGAAGATAAAAAAATATATATCTAAAAGTGAGAGAGAGAAAGAACCAAGCAACAGATTGACTAAAAAGACTACCTGTAAAACAGATTTGAAGCGACAACAGCGCAATGCGCACAGGTGTGTGACCCCTACCTTGCAGGCCAGCTTGACTAAAAAGACTACCTGTAAAACAGATTTGAAGCGGCAACAGAACAATGCACACAGGGGTGTGACCCCTACCTTGTAGGCCAGCTTCACACCGCTCGACTCTCCCAGCGCCAGTGGAGCGTAGTAACTAGCACTGACAGGAACCTAAACACAGAAAAAAAGAATTCCCTTTCAAAAACAACAACAACAACAACAAAGAGGAAGGGGGGGGGGGGGGGGGGAGGTCTTCCAAGCACTGGAAACGAATGCAACATCGAACCGGATAAATAATGAACTTCTACATCTCATTGTTCACTGTTTAACTGTTGTTTAAGTGTCGTTTTGTAGCTTCATAAAGGGGATTACCCCGAAAAATCGCATGCTGTGTTTTGTCCTGATAAATAGCCTTCTTTTCAACCTTTTATGTGTTTGGATCGAGTTCCCTCTCAGTTCCTTCACCTTCGGCCTTTCTGTTAGTCTGTCAGCCTAATCGACATTGAAAAAAAAACTATATTTTTTTATATATTTTTTTTAACAAAAAACTTTCTGTTCAGATACAATTATTTGGGGAATTACCTGGAGAATCGTGTGCAACAGTTTAAAGGTCTGTTCTCACTACCTACAGTCAGTAGCTCTGCATTCAAATATTCAAATGTTGGGGAAAGGCGTTAGATCCTAGGTCTACAGAAAGTTTAAGGTCTGTTCAAACTGTTTATGGTAAACGGCACGTCATTTTCAAATCCGGGGAATGGCATGCAGTCTCGTATGCAACAGTTTAATGTTCTGTTCACAAAATCGATAGCCAACAATTCTCACTGTTATTCGCGAAAGAAGTAAGATCATATGCATACAGTTACTTCAGGGTCTGTTCACACCATTTGCTGGAAGCTACTCCTACTGCTTATAATAATTATTTTCGCGAAAGACATGCAGTCTCTTGTGCAAAAGCAACTTCTTATATTTATTGGGGAAAATTAAAATATCCTATGAATATGAGCGCAATAGCATTATGGTCTGTTCACACCATTTGCTGCAATCTACTCCTGCTTATAATAATTATTTTCGCTAAAGATATTTCGCAGTCTCTCGTGGAAAAGCAGCTTCTTAAATTTACTGGGGAAATTAAGACATCCTATGTATAGGAGTGCAATAGCATTATGGTCTGTTCACACCGTTTGCTGTAAGCTACTCCACTCCTCCTGCGTGTGCAAAAGCAGCTTCTTATGGTTATTGGGGAAAGTTAAACTACTCTATGTATAGATAGGAGTGCAATAGCTTTGAGGTCCGTTCACACCATTTGCTGTAAGCTACTCCACTCCCCGGTCCTCCTGTTTGTGCAAATGCAGCTTCTTATGTTTATTGGGGAAAGTTAAGCTACCCTATGTATAGGAGTGCAATAGCTTTGTGGTCCGTTCACACCGTTTGCTGTAAACTACTTCACTCCTCCTGCGTGTGCAAAAGCAGCTTCTTATGTTTATTGGGAAAGTTAAGCTACCCTATGTATAGGAGTGCAATAGCTTTGTGGTCCGTTCACACCATTTGCTGTAAGCTACTCCACTCCTCGGTCCTCCTGTTTGTGCAAATGCAGCTTCTTATGTTTACTGGGGAACGTTAAGCTATCCAGGTGTGCAATAGCTTTATGGTCTGTTCACATCACTTACAGTAAGAGGATCCTCGCTCTGGAATCCCGGGATGACGAAGGGCCCCATGGTGAGGTTTTGGTAGGCGTCCACGATGCATTGCCTGACCACCTCGTAGTTGGCGGTGGTGTTGAGGGACCACCAGCTGCCGTAGTGAGACCCGTTCAGCATGTAGTAGTTACCTGCAAGTGCCACTCTCCTCGTTAACAAAGATAATCAACAACTGAAAACGACCACCACCATCTTCATCATCATCATCATCATCATCGTCAACAACAACAACAACAACAACAACAACAACAACAACAACAACAACAACAACACCCCACCTTCTCCCCCAAAAGAAACCAACCTAACCCCCCCCCCTTCCGAACGCGCGCGCGCGCACCACCACACAAAACACACACACACACACACACACACACACACACACACACACCACGACACGCACGCACGCACGCACGCACGCACGCACGCACGCACGCACGCACGCACGCACGCACGCACGCACGCACCACAAACAAACAAACAAACAAAACTCAAACAAACAACAACAACAACAACAACAACAACAACAACAACAACAACAACAACAACAACAACAACAACAACAACAACAACAACAACAACAACAACAACAACAACAAGCAAGGACAGAACAAAACCAAACAAACAGACAAAGTAAGGCATGGCCCCAAAACTAAGAGAAGGCTAAAGAAAACAACCTTAGGCAGGGCTAACAGCTAGAGCTGGGCTAAAAGGCAAGGCCAAGCACCAAAACACCACCATCTACAGCAGCAGCACCAACACCACCAACAATATCATGACCACCACCACAACCACCACCAACAACAACACCACCACCAACACCAAGAAAACCAACACCAGCGACACCAGCACCAGCGACACCAACAATATCATGACCACCACCACCACCACCACCACCACCACAACCATCACCACCAACAACAACAAACAACAGCCACTCGCTCCCCTCACCGATCTCGTCCACAGCGTGGGTGAGCTGCTTGGCCACGATGCTGCCCATGGAGCCGAAGTTCATGTAGCGAGGACTCCTGTGGTCGTAGATGGGGAACTGCAGGAGGCCGGCCGGGACGATCAGCTCCTTCCACGGGTTGTAGTACTCCGCCACGAAGCTGTAGGTGGCGTAGGCCCACACCGTTCGCGAGTCGGGCTGGCTGAGGCGCCTGTTCCAGTCGTTCTTGTAGTAGCGGTTGAAGGACAGCAGGTTGCCGAAGTAGTCGTCTTTGCTGATCGTCAGCTGGGGAAAGAAAGTAGAGGGTGGTGGTGGTGGTGGTGGTGATTGTTGGGGAAGAGGGGGAGGGGGATAGAAATAAGGGCTACATGAAGAGGGGGGTAAACAAAGTTTTGAAAGAAGTGGAGAAAATAGGATTCAGTCTTAAGGTAGAGTAGTAGAAGACAACGAAGTCGAAAACAAAAGAAAGAAAGAAGAACAACAACAATAACAACAACAGCAACAAATTATGAAAAGGGGACATTCTTAAATACGTACAAGAGGTGTGTGTGTGTGTGTGTGTGTGTGTGTGTGTGTGTGTGTGTGTGTGTGTGTGTGTGTGTGTGTGTGTGTGTATGTGTGTGTGGTGTTATGTTTATATTTGTGGGGTTCTCTCTCTCTCTGTGGTGTGTGTGTGTTATGTTTGTATTTGTGGTGGCACTCTCTCTCTCTGGTGTGTGTGTGTGTGTGTGTGTGTGTGTGTGTGTGTGTGTGTGTGTGTGTGTGTGTGTGTGTGTGTGTGTGTGTGTGTGTGCTATGTTTGTATTTGTTGTGGTACTCTCTCTCTCTCTCTCTCTCTCTCTCTCTCTCTCTCTCTCTCTCTCTCTCTCTGTGGTGTGTGTTAGTGTTATGTTTGTATTTGTTGTGGTACTCTCTCTCTCTCTCTCTGTGGTGTGTGTTAGTGTTATGTTTGTATTTGTGGCGGTTCTCTCTGTCTCTCTGGTGTGTGTGTTATGTTTGTATTTGTGGTGGTACTCTCTCTCTCTCTCTTTCTCTCTCTCTCTCTGTGGTATGTGTGTGTGTGTGTGTGTGTGTGTGTGTGTGTGTGTGTGTGTGTGTGGTGTGTGTGTGTGTGTGTGTGTGTTATGTTTGTATTTGTGGTGGTACTCTCTCTCTCTTTCTAGTTAGGGGCCGTGCTGCTGCTTCTGTTGAAGTGCCCAAAGAGTAGTCCGTTATCTTTGAGCTGAGGTTTTCGATGTTCATTCATGCGTGGCTTTACAACTTACAACAGCGTAAACCTGGTTCAGCGTGTTGTCGTTCATCATGTAGTCCGGGTAGCCCAGCTTGATCAGCGAGTCTTTGATCTGAAAACCACACAGCGCATTGCGGATTAAACTGCGGATAACATTCTCCATCTCGACCTACATTATATGTGTCATGTTGGTTCAGCGCTTTGAGGCGCGGGGTAGGCGCTTTACAAACTTCCGGTAGTATTATAATGGCACTCGTTGTGTCGGTGCGCCACGGATTCTAAATCAAACATTGTACTAAGCAACAGCGCTGGGTGTAGTGAACTGAATACGTCTCTGTCTGTCGGTCTTGTCCGCCCGTCTGTCAGTCTGTCCTGTCTGTCTCTGACAGGTTGCCGGACAAGCATTTGTGCCTAAACATTTATTCATGTGTAATAAAGTTCATGCACTCTCTCTCTCTCTCTTTCTCCCTCTCTGTGTTCCGCAGTCGCTCTCTTGTAAACAATCCTTAGTCTAATCAACTACCTTCGTAAAATAAAGTTTACTCATCCAATCTATATTTGTCTCTCCTTCCTCCGCTTTCTCTTTCTCTCCGCCCCCCCCCCCCCCCCCCCCCCCCACACACACACACACACGCGCGCACGCACGCACGCACGCACGCACATACACGCACGCACGCACGCACGCACATACACGTACGTACACACGCACGCATGACTTACTTTCCTAATGGCAGTTGTTCGGGTTGAATTGGACATCCAGTGAATCTGGTTTTGCAGGCTTTCGACAAGTGCTCCCTTCACATAGTCCGTGATCTCGTGAGCCTGAAACATGAACAGCAAA
This sequence comes from Alviniconcha marisindica, assembly GCA_018857735.1. Classification (NCBI taxonomy): domain Eukaryota; kingdom Metazoa; phylum Mollusca; class Gastropoda; family Provannidae; genus Alviniconcha; species Alviniconcha marisindica. Next base: position 196,428 of record JABMCL010002046.1, on the reverse strand, counting down.
ATAAATACAGCAAAGAAACAGGCCTGGTTGTTGCTTTTCACTTCATCAACGACAACAGCAAAAGATAAATAAATACGGCAAAGAAACAGGCCTGGTTGTTGCTTTTCACTTCATCAATGACAACAGCAAAAGATAAATAAATACGGCAAAGAAACAGACCTGGTTGTTGCTTTTCACTTCATCAAGGACAACAGCAAAAGATAAATAAATAAGTAAAGAAAACATCATCGTCATCATCATCATCATCGAACAAGAGCAACAAACCAATGTCTTCAATATCAACAAACACTGCTATAAATGCAACTACAGCTACCACTACAAAACCAAACACTAAATACGAAATTTGAGTATTAATTTACACTTGAAGAAGTCTTTCTTTCTGTCTCTCTCTTAGCCACATTAACACGCATATGCGCATGCACGGGCGCACGCACACGTGCACGCGAGCACACACACACACACACACACACACACACACACACACACACACACACACACACACACACACACACACACACAGCAACAGAGAGGCACCATCAGATGATCAAGAAACTTCTCTGTCATGAACCTATACAAGGGACATCAATCACGCAAGATCAAACAACAACAGCCCTTTAAGAGTTCCCTCCCTTGAACCATGTCTCCCTGGACTCCAGGCGTTTCAGACCAGTAGTCTGACCAAAGCACTAAAACGTACCCCGAATAACCTGGATGGCAGGATGGGAATTTCTCGAAGCAGTTGCTGTCACTATTAAGGAAAATGGATTCGTGAGTTTCCATGATGACTGTGCGAAGTAGTATGCTAAAATACGTGGGTTGTAGGGGCCACTAAACCACGTCTATTTTTGTGGTAGGAGTAGTAGCAGTAATAGCAGCAGCAGCAGTAGTAGGCTAGTGTCAGCATGAGCATCTACTGCCAGTTGTAGTCTTTCACCAACAACACTGTCCGTTGGTAGCTGACTTAGTCACTGCAGCCAAACACACAGAGCGTAGTAGTGGTGGTGGTGGTGGTGGTGGTGGTGGTGGTGGTGGTGGTAGTAGTAGTAGTAGTAGTCGTAGTAGTAGTAGTAGAAGTCGCAGTAGTGTTAGCAGTAGTAGTCGCAGTAGTGGTATCAGCAGCAGCAGTCGCAGTATTTACTGCCACCGTTTCGGTGTGTTTTGAATATGCAGTCATCAACAAGTCATAGTTCATTTTGTTGTTGTTGATACATATATATAATTAATATCACCTTGCTGAGACCAGAAAGAAAGAAAGAAATGACTGATGGTCCTCGCCTTGCTCCATTCGCTGCAGTGCTAGCCTATAGCTACACAGCTGCAATGCTAGCCTATAGCTACACAGAAAGCGACTTGCCGTCCGTTTGTTGCTCTCGCTGAAGTGGTCCTTGACGAAGAGCGCCCCCAGGGCTTCCTTCATGTCTCTGTCCACCTTGCCCACGCAGTAGCGCCAGGTGCCAAGGAACTCGGCCACGCCTGTCATGTCCACGTGCACTTGGCGGTTGGCGTGGATGTAGTCCCAGGACAGGTCCTGCACGTAGCGATGCGCCATCCGCCAGATCAGGTAGTTGTTCAGGATGCTGGGGACACAGAAACACAGGGAGGTGTCAGACTAGGGGGTGGATGTTCAGGGTGCTGGGGACACAGAAACACAGGGAGGTGTCAGACTAGGGGGTGGATGTTCAGGGTGCTGGGGACACAGAAACACAGGGAGGTGTCAGACTAGGGGGTGGATGTTCAGGGTGCTGGGGACACAGAAACACAGGGAGGTGTCAGACTAGGGGGTGGATGTTCAGGGTGCTGGGGACACAGAAACACAGGGAGGTGTCAGACTAGGGGGTGGATGTTAAGGGTGCTGGGGACACAGAAACACAGGGAGGTGTCAGACTAGGGGGTGGATATTCAGGGTGCTGGGGACACAGAAACACAGGGAGGTGTCAGACTAGGGGGTGGATATTCAGGGTGCTGGGGACACAGAAACACAGGGAGGTGTCAGACTAGGGGGTGGATATTCAGGGTGCTGGGGACACAGAAACACAGGGAGGTGTCAGACTAGGGGGTGGATGTTCAGGGTGCTGGGGACACAGAAACACAGGGAGGTGTCAGACTAGGGGGTGGATGTTAAGGATGCTGGGGACACAGAAACACAGGGAGGTGTCAGACTAGGGGGTGGATGTTCAGGGTGCTGGGGACACAGAAACACAGGGAGGTGTCAGACTAGGGGGTGGATGTTCAGGGTGCTGGGGACACTGAAACACAGGGAGGTGTCAGACTAGGGGGTGGATGTTAAGGATGCTGGGGACACAGAAACACAGGGAGGTGTCAGACTAGGGGGTGGATATTCAGGGTGCTGGGGACACAGAAACACAGGGAGGTGTCAGACTAGGGGGTGGATATTCAGGGTGCTGGGGACACAGAAACACAGGGAGGTGTCAGACTAGGGGGTAGATGTTCAGGGTGCTGGGGACACAGAAACACAGGGAGGTGTCAGACTAGGGGGTGGATGTTCAGGGTGCTGGGGACACAGAAACACAGGGAGGTGTCAGACTAGGGGGTGGATATTCAGGGTGCTGGGGACACAGAAACACAGGGAGGAGTCAGACTAGGGGGTGGATATTCAGGGTGCTGGGGACACAGAGACACAGGGAGGTGTCAGACTAGGGGGTGGATGTTAAGGATGCTGGAGACACAGAAACACAGGGAGGTGTCAGACTAGGGGGTGGATATTCAGGGTGCTGGGGACACAGAAACACATGGAGGAGTCAGACTAGGGGGTGGATATTCAGGGTGCTGGGGACACAGAGACACAGGGAGGTGTCAGACTAGGGGGTGGATGTTAAGGATGCTGGAGACACAGAAACACAGGGAGGTGTCAGACTAGGGGGTGGATGTTAAGGATGCTGGGGACACAGAAACACAGGGAGGTGTCAGACTAGGGGGTGGATATTCAGGGTGCTGGGGACACAGAAACACAGGGAGGAGTCAGACTAGGGGGTGGATATTCAGGGTGCTGGGGACACAGTCAGAAACACAGGGAGGTGTCAGACTAGGGGGTGGATGTTCAGGGTGATGGGGACACAGTCAGAAACACAGGGAGGTGTCAGACTAGTGGGTGGATGTTCAGGGTGCTGGGGACACAGTCAGAAAGACAAGGAGGTGTCAGACTAGGGGGTGGATGTTCAGGGTGCTGGGGACACAGAAACACAGGGAGGTGTCAGACTAGGGGGTGGATGTTCAGGGTGCTGGGGACACAGAAACACAGGGAGGTGTCAGACTAGGGGGTGGATGTTCAGGGTGCTGGGGACACAGAAACACAGGGAGGTGTCAGACTAGGGGGTGGATGTTCAGGGTGCTGGGGACACAGAAACACAGGGAGGTGTCAGACTAGTGGGTGGATATTCAGGGTGCTAGGGACACAGTCAGAAACACAGGGAGGTGTCAGACTAGGGGGTGGATGTTCATGGTGCTGGGGACACAGAAAGACAGGGAGGTGTCAGACTAAAGGGTGGATGTTCAGGGTGCTGGGGACACAGTCAGAAACACAGGGAGGTATCAGACTAATGGGTGGATGTTCGGGGTGCTGGGGACACAGAAACACAGGGAGGTGTCAGACTAGGGGTGGATGTTCAGGGTGCTGGGGAAACAGTCAGAAAGACAGGGAGGTGTCAGACTAGGGGGTGGATGTTCAGGGTGCTGGGGACACAGAAATGCAGGGAGGTGTCAGACTATCGGGTGGATGTTCAGGGTGCTGGGGACACAGAAACACAGGGAGGTGTTAGACTAGGGGGTGGATGTTCAGGGTGTTGTGGACACAAAAATACAGGCAGGTGTTAGACTAGGGGGTGGATGTTCATGGTGCTGGGGACACAGTCAGAAACACAAAGAGGTGTCAGACTGGGGGGTGGATGTTCAGGATGCTGGGGACACAGTC
>JABMCL010002046.1:172500-187500 GCA_018857735.1 Alviniconcha marisindica | reverse complement strand
AATCCTTCGGTAACCAACAATGGACCCACTAACGCACAGTTGTTCGGCTTTAAATAAAGGGACACACTAAGAAATTTCATGCTGCCGCAGTTTACTCAGTGTTCAGTCGGACGCTGGGTGAGAAAAGAACAGTTTAGTTTGAAAAGAAGACTGACCGAGGAAGAAGGAGAAACACGTAGCGACGTTGCATGTCTTAGCCTACCATTTGTCAAGACAGATCCAAGGGAGGAATTCGAACTCCAACTCGAAAACTTTAATTTCCAAGATAATAAGAGGGTGGACCTCTGGTGGAGTTTATGTACCTTGTATTTACTTGGCTGTTAGGTCTAAATGGACCTACCGCTACTGTCCTTGAGTATTAAAGTTTTCGAGTTCGAGTTTGAGTTCGCATGCCAAGTGAGAGTTACGATAGGCAACTCAGGTCTTTGTTGTTGTGTTGGTGTGACTTCTTTCGAGCGCTGATTAACTCCCTTGTCTGTTTATTTTCCAAGGATTGTAGTTTAGGTTCATTTCGACCTGTCTAACAACTAGTCCTTGCTAACATACTTTCGACATGTCTAACAACTAGTCCTTGCTAACATACTACTGATTAAGAGAACGAAGAGAAATAGGGGGAACAGAGAGAGAGAGAGAGAGAGAGAGAGAGAGAGAGAGAGAGAGAGAGAGAGAGAGAGAGAGAGAGAGAGAGAGAGAGAGGAGAGAGAGAGAGACAGACAGACAGACAGACAGACAGAGAGAGACAGACAGACAGACAGACAGAGAGAGACAGACAGACAGACAGACAGACAGACAGACAGACAGACACAGAGAGAGACAGAGAGAGAGAGACAGAGACAGAGAGAGACAGAGACAGAGACAGCCAGCCAGCCAGCCAGACAAAGACAGAGACAGAGATAGACAGACAGATAGAGACAAAGAGAGAGAGGGAGAGATGCGTTAGCTGTTTTGTTCGCTTACCGGTTGATTATTTAACGTAAATCATTAAATGCTCTAATTTCGCTCGATGGGTGTGTGTTTTTGTAACAGGAAGGTCTTTGTAACTGATGCGACACTCTGGAATCAAGTCTACCTAAAACCGCAAACTTAGCTACCAACAAAACAAAATCCAAGACGGTATTCAAACAGGACGGTGATTTTATCTAGCCATTTTAAGTCGTGGCCAATGACGCCCAAGTTTCCTACCCCTATCAAATTGCTCCTCTGCCTCCAGGGCCATTTCACAAAGCTGAACCGATGAAGCGTGAGCCCTCCGCCACAGTGGCTCATGGCTCCCCATGGTACCAGTGGGAAACCACTCGGGTGTGACGGTTCCGCCTCAGCCGGTGAATAAATACGCGTAGACATCCCGTGTCGGTCGCGACACGACTGGGGTGTACCAAGGGGTACGGGTTAATAAGCTTATTGTTATCAACCATTCCAATGCCTTTTTGCGGGCGTAGAAGTGCATGATGACAAACACACTCAGCTTGAGTCAAGGGATTCGTGAGACGTTTCTGCTGGTGTATGTTATGATGACCGTACATTATCAGTTGTGGAACATACTGTGTGGACTCTCCACGCACCAATGCACACACCATCCACACACACACACACACACACACACACACACACACACACACACACACACACAGTATATCCACCCCCTTACACACACACTATCCACCCTCTTTCTCTCTCCCCCATCTCTCTCTCAGACACACACACACATACACACACACACACACCTACCCCCCCTCCCCACAAAGGACTAAATGTGTAACACACACACACACACACACACACACACACACACACACACACACACACACACACACACACACACCTGCCATTATTAAATCGCTGTATACTGTACAAACACGGCGCCCGCTCTTCGAGCTTTTCGCGCAAACTATTGTTGGTGGCCTTCTGTATCAGCTGTAACTGGTCCGATGACTAGCAGACAGGAGCACTATCCGCTGAGGACACAGAGCTACCGCAAGTTCCTTCTGCTAAAGTGTAAGCCACATGAAGCTTTGCAATCGTTGGTTGCGACAACTTGCGCTCAGCCATGGACTGGATTCTTTCAGTTGACATTTTCATGTCCACACCGATTGGTCTGCCGTCTGCGCCATAGACAAAAGTCCCCTCGTGATTCCCTCGCTGATATAGAACATGTTGTAAAATTCTGCGACGTGCTTTCGACGTGCTTTCGGCCGCGGACGAAATATTTGACGACATGCAACACACTGCGATTTTATTTGCTCCACAAAATCGCGCCATCGAAGGCATCGTGTAGCTTAGACTTAGCTTGCAGTAGCTAAAAATATCGACCTTTACATGCCGCGTTCATTCACGGGGATTCTTCTTTTCTAGTGTCTGACTTGTTGGGTCATTCAACTTCATTTCCCCTCATTTTTACAGTTCCAGCGTATAAAGTTGTGTTTATCGTGAACAACCGGATGCTCGTTACTTTGTGATTTGATGAATAATTATGCTTCGCTCTGATTATAATTACTGGGCGTTGAGTGTCGTGTAACAGCAGAGTCACTCATCCATTGCAGTCAAGAATCCAGCGACAGAATGTACCTTAATTTAAAGGAAGATGGTGGACTTTGCTAAGGGAGAGGTAGCTAGCTACCGTTGTACAGGGCTTTCTGCAAGCGTGCCTCCTTGGGTTCGATGCTGTCGACGACGACGAAGAAGATGATACGATGGACCTATGTGTCTTCAGCTTCTTCAGCGTTGCCTTACGTCCACAGAGACCGTACGGAATATTAGGAACGGGGAGCCCAGGACGGCCACCTCGACATTTACACAGCTCCCGAGCTCTGGACTATGTCCCATCCACTTAAAAACAAAAACAAAAAAGAAATCCGCGGTATCTGACCTTTTCGCCTGCCGGCTGTCAGTATTCTGGACCAGAAACAGTGGATCGGGCTGTACATAAATCGTGAGCGGTTTGGTGAACAGTTCAGAGGTCAGGAGCTGCGTGAAATTCGAGGTGGCCGTCCTGGGCTTTCCGTCCTAACTAGCCTTGTGGTTTCTGTGGACGTAAAGCAAGATTGAACCACGCTCATGCATTGGTCACAGTTTGTCCCTAATATGTCAACCGACATCCGAGGACATTAAGCTCTACATCATCATCAGGTGAACAGCAACGGCGCTTGGCAGGAAAGGTCGTGTCTTGTCTCTCCAATGAGGGCCGTCACGGCAGAAGCGTGTGCTGAGACTGGCAGCTACATATGTAAGTCCATGGCATGGTCGTACAAGGTGTCATCTGTGGTTAGCGCTAGCGGGCGAACACACAGACACAGACAGACACACACAGACACAGACACAGACACACACAGACACACACACACACACACACACACACACACACACACACACACACACACCACACACACACACACATGCACATAAGCACACACACACACACACACACACACACACACACACACACATGCACATAAGCACACCACACACACACACACACACACACACACACACACACACACACACACACACCACACACACACACACACACTCATACACATACACATAGCACACACATGCACACACACACACATGCACACAGACACACAGACACACACACACACACACACACACACACACAACACACACACACACACACACACACACACACACACACAACACACACACACACACACACACACACACGCATACATACACACACACAGTCACACATACACAAACACACACAGCCACACACACACACACACACACACACACACACACACACACACACACACACACACACACACACACACACATTCGCACGCACACACTTATACACACGCACACACACACACTCAAAACACCCCACACACTCCACCCCCCCCACACCACACACACACACACAACACACACACACACACACACACACACACACACACACACACACACACACACACACACACACACCACACACACACCACACACACACACACACACACACATACACACCACACACACACACACACACACACACACACACACCACACACACACCACACACCCACACACACACACACACACACGCACACAAACAAACACAAACAAACACACACAGCCGTCAAGTGCCTGTGCTATCTCGTACCACACTGACCTCGAACTCCCGTGGAAGAGTATGCGAGTACTCTTTCCACAAGCATATAAGTATGTTTTGTCCAGATTTGGGTACAGCGAGCGACAGGGAAAACAGATTTTACAGCTGTGGTTGACGTACATTGACACAGCCTAGTTCCTTTTACCCTCCAACGGTTAGAGAACCAGCAAGATGACACCTTGTATGACCATGGTTAGAGAACCAGCAAGATGACACCTTGAATGACCATAGTCAGAGAACCAGCAATACGGGCGAAATCGCTGTCGCTATCAGCGGGTGCAGTTATATTAGACAGTTCAGTTCCAGATCGTACAAATATATGCGCTCGGGAAAGCCCATACGCGCTCACGGCCGTTAGCTCTTAGAGGCTTTCCCCGCCGTTGTGGCACGCGGCAGTCACGGGGCATAGCGGTATACAGGCAGAGGCTCCTGTTTGACCTCAGTTCCCAACCTCCCGGGGCTTGGGTCTCTGTCAGTACCCGTCCCAGAAGCCCCCAGCCTGTCCACTTGTACATTTTGTCCTTGCTGATGGTTGATGCCGGTTTTTTTGTCCTGTCTTTTTATCAGATAATCTAAAGGCAAGTTCAACACCAGTGGTGAACTTCCGTCTCCTGCCCTGTGCCATCGTCGAAAAGCTATAGTCACTTCCGAAGTATTTGCCTGGTCGGTTTCCGGAGATGCTGTAGCACGATGTAGCTAATGGCGAAATTAATGGCTATCCATTTGGAAGAAGAAGAAGAAGAAGAAGAAGGAGAGAGAGAGAGAGAGAGAGAGAGAGAGAGAGAGAGAGAGAGAGAGAGAGAGAGAGAGAGAGAGAGAGAGAGAGAGAGAGAGAGAGAAGGGAGGAAGAGAGAAGAGAGGGAGAAGAAAGGTGGGGGGGGGGGGGGGGGGTAGGGGGTAGGGGGGTAGGGTAGGGGGGGTTGAGGCACAGAGGGTGAAGTGCGGAGGAGGAGAACATATTAGCGAGGAAAGTGGTGAAATACACGAAGATAGCGATACAGGATGATAGTCGTGAAACAGGAAGATAGTGGTGAAATAGAGGAAGATGGTGGCGAAATAGAGAAAAACGGGTTAAAAAGTCAGAGGAAGACAGAGGTGAACTTTATGGAGGCAAACAGAGCAAGGAAGGCACGAGGAAGACAGAAGGAAGAACACAGAGGTAAACGAAATGCCACCAGAGAGCGCTACAAACCAAGGAGTTTGAGTTAAAAAGAGAAAGGGCACGACCTATCAACATATCTATATGCAAGTATGTTATAAATTAAGCGAGTTCCTTCCACCTCTTCCCAGCACTTCTTTCACTTCGCTGCGTTTACGACCTTCCATAGAACATAGACCACACCAGACGTCACTGAGGGGTGACGTATTTAAGACCCCCATACCCCCCGCCTCCAGCAACCCATCTCCTCGACCCCCCCCCCCCCCCCCCCCCCCTCGACCCCCCACTCCCCCCCCCCACCCCAACTACCCCCTTCCGACCACGGCAGGTTGAATCCGGGTACATCAGAGGGCACTGACTCTAACCGAATTGAGTACGTATGCTCGTTGCTTTGTCATGCAAACATCAACGGGTGGGGATGATGGAGCCAGGTCTGAGTTCAGGAGCTGTGTGAAAGTCGAGGTGGTCGTCCTGGGCGCGCGCGTCCTGATCAAATCAGTTAACTGATTGATTTGATCCGTAGACGTAGACGACACGATTCCGTCTCTCTGTTTGCTTGCTTGTACGTTCATTTCTTTGCTTCTTTCTTCCCGTTCGCGTTAACAGCAACACAAGTCATAGAAAATAGCCAACCCCACTAATGGGTTCGTAAGGAGGGGCGAACAGTTTCTTTATTTGCTTTCACGAGGGACCTCGGATCGAATCGGCTTCAGCTCTCCTTTCACTTCAAATGTTTTGATCTGTGGATACTGTCTTGTGACTGTGTCCCTCACAATTATGAAACAGAAGTGCAGAAGTCATCCTGGTGGTGACAGTGTAGCGATAGGTATATAATCTCCCTCCCCCCCCCCCCCTCCATACCCCATCCCCCACCTTCTCACGGTCCCTAATAAGCCTTGTGGTTTCTGTGGACGTTAAGCACCATGTTTACTTACTGGAAGCGAGGTCTGACTTCTGGAGAAGACGTTTTTATTAAAGAACAGAATTAGCTGACAATGTTCAAAGAGGACTTAAGACATCTGTGCTTTGACAACGAGCACATGCAATAAGCTAACAGGAGCAACTGCGAAGCTCGTTCTCCGCTGGAAAGGAGTTCGCCACAGCCGCTGACTCTTTCCTGCAGAACTCTGAGGAACTGTTGCGAATCAAATGGGGCTTGTTTGTTCTCTCCTCTTAAAAAAGAACAATGTAGCGCAGGGTGTGTGTGACTATGATTCCCAAAACATTTCCACTTTGGCCAAAAAAACATACAAACCCGTGCATTGAAGAGTAAGACGGGGAGCTCGGCATAACATCGGCACTGTAGCCTTTCAGTCGTATGATATTCAACACACAAGGTTGAAGTAAACCTAGCGGCTACCAGTTCTGGCAAAGCATGCACTACAACACAGCTGCACTGATCTTTTTTCCAGTCTTGTTGTGTCCCATTAAAAAGACGTTCATTCTTACACACACACACACACACACACACACACACACACACACACGCGCGCATCTGATGGGAAATAAAGTTAGAAGAGAAGAGGAAGACCTTTTTGGAATAAAAAGCAAACAAGGAATGATCCAGTTTGTACTCTCCTTTCTTTTATTTAAGAGAGAGAGAGAGAGAGAGAGAGAGAGAGAGAGAGAGAGAGAGAGAGAGAGAGAGAGAGAGAGAGAGAGAGAGAGAACTCGAAAACTTTATTTCCAAGGATTGTAGTTTAGGTTCATTTAGACCTGTCTAACAACTAGTCCTTGCTAAACTACTGAATAAGAGAGAGAGAGAGGAGAGAGAAGAGAGAGAGAGAGAGAGAGAGAGAGAGAGAGAGAAAAAGAGAGAGAGAGAGAGAGAGGAGAGAGAGAACTCGAAAACTTTATTTTCCAAGGATTGTAGTTTAGGTTCATTTAGACCTGTCTAACAACTAGTCCTTGCTAAACTACTGATGAGAAGAGAGAGAGAGAGAGAGAGAGAGAGAGAGAGAGAGAGAGAGAGAGAGAGAGAGAGAGAGAGAGAGAGAGAGAGAGAGAGAGAGACCGTTCGCACATCAGCCAACGTTATCTTGCAACAAATCGGTTGAGGGGCAAACCCCTAATTAGACAAACAGGTGTCTGTATACCTGTGTATGGGCCTATCAGAGCGTGAAAACTGGGACAACCTACTGCCCTGTACAGTGCCAAGTCATCGGAAGAGAACTATTAAGTAATAAGCCGTGTTCACCAGACTAGAACAGATGTAGTTAGTAGCGCCCCACCCATAAACAAATGAGACAGCATCAATAGCAGCCCCACCCACCGCCACCCCGCCCCCACCTTCCCAGCCTCTGCAGTCAGGTATCGTATAATGTAGTTGCTGTACTGCCCTATATTGTGCGATTTATGGACAGGAGGAAACAATCTGTGTCACCGAGCTGTTAGAATGCTGCCAGCTTGCTGACCTGGCTCTACGCTGAGGTTCATTTGCACGGAAATGGTGTTATAACTACTGTACTATTAGATGTATGTTGAGCTGACAGTTATGTGCATCTGTCTGTCTGTCAGGTTCTGACTGAACCTTAACTACAATCTATATTGACACAACATAGGTATGGTCGAATGCCCCCGACATAACGGTCGAATGTCCGCAACCCTTTCTCTCTCGCACTCTCTCTCTCTCTGTATATATATATATCTCTCACACACACACACACACACACACGCCTACACACCCACCCATCCACACACCTACACACACTCACACACACACACACACACACACACACACACACACACACACACACACACACACACACACACACACACACACACCCACACACACACACACACACACACACACACACACACACACACACACACACACACACACACACACACACACACCGATGGATGGACAGTAAGAGATACAGATACGAAAGATTTATTCATTTAGGCCATTGTCCTCATGAAGGGGAGAGAGAGAGAGAGAGAGAGAGAGAGAGAGAGAGAGAGAGAGAGAGAGAGAGAGAGAGAGAGAGAGAGAGAGAGAGAGAGAGAGAGAGAGAGAGAGAGAGAGAGAGAGAGAGAGAGAGAGAGAGAGAGTTTTCCACCCTCTTTTCTTCCGAAGTATATGAATACTGAAATGGAAATAATAGGTTAGGAATCTGGGTCAGAACTGAAGAAGTGCGGGGAAAAAATCAATATCAGCAGCACTATTGCAGTCACTTGTGAGGACGTCGGACGGGCTAGAAGTCAGTCGCCTAAAACAATTCCATCATCTCTCTCAGTCTACTGTTTGTGTATCAGGTGTCGGGTGTTACACTGCGGTGGCAGTAGTAATATCCCAGGTCAACGTTTTTCATCCTTTTTGAAGGTTTTTGTTCCTCGTAAACATAAAAAAAAATCGATAACAAATAATAATAAAAAATAGGAGAAAGATTATGAACGCACATCATGCAGAAACCATATTTGAAATTCGTCGTTAAAAAGACAATCAAATTTTCATCATCGTGTCGACCCCTCCTCCCCCTATCACCCTCTCAGCCCTGACCCCCCCCCCCCCTTCCTCCCCCCATCACACTCTCAGCCCTGACTCGTGCGTGTCCAAGCCAGTGGACACAGTTCAATGCTGCTTTACGTCCACAGAAACCATCAGGCTTTCACACAGCTCCTCAGTTCTGATAGTGGACACTTAGTTGGCTTACGTTATAGTGAAAGTGTGTGAAAGTCGAGGTGGCCGTCCTGTTGTTTTTGTTGTTGTTGTGTTGCTTTACGTCCACAGAAACCGTAGGCTTATTAGGGATGGGAGCGCAGGACGGCCACATTCAGAGCCCAGGAGCTGTGAGAAAGTCGAGGTGGCCGTCCTGTTGTTGTGTTGCTTTACGTCCACAGAAACCGTAGGCTTATTAGGGATGGGAGCCCAGGACGGCCACATTCAGAGCCCAGGAGCTGTGAGAAAGTCGAGGTGGCCGTCCTGGGCTCCCGTCCCTAATAAGCCTACGTGGACGCAAAGTAACACGCCCTAATATGTCAACCCGACATCCGAGGACATGAAGCCCCACATCATCATCATCAAAGCAACAGTCAACAACAACAACAGGACGGCCACCTCGACTTCCACACAGTTCCTCAGCACTGTAGTGGACACACGCATGGCCCTACATATAATTATACGTATATTATGTAGGTCCATGGGTACATGTACAGGAGACAGCATGGGGCCCGTAACGGACACACTGGCGCTGCACCAACATCCAACACCAGTCGAGGCGTTTCGGTCCAATCACGTTCGTCTTCTCCAGGGGTCATTAGTGTGCAGGTTACGTCTCAGCCAGTGGTATTAGGTTTCCGCCAGCTATAATTATAAATGCAAACGTCAGTGTGAGACAGGGGAGAAAATCGTTCGTTAGACCTGTATAACGCCGAGTTGTCTCCGAAGAAGTACTGGCAGGGACCAAGAGAGTCCAAAGAGGTCGAGAGGAGTGGGGGGGGGGGATTTACCTAATTCGGTTTCACCGTTCTGACGCGCAGTCAAACGCACTAGTGGTTTCATTCATACGCGTATGTCTATAAACAGAATGCGTTTGGGAGAAAAAGAAGATCCGTGCACAAAGGTATTTTTCACGAGTGTCCAACCGTTCAAGGACTTTTTGATCCGCCCAGCAAATGAATAACAAAGGGAATGATCCCTCCCACCCACAAACACACACACACACAAAGCATGCACGCACACCACACACACTCTCTCTCTCACACACACACACTTACACACACACACACACACACACACACGCACACACACACACACACACACACACGATATAAGGAACACGAATCACAATCAAAGTATTATGTATAGCAAACCTTAGTTTACAAACTATATGCACCCAGCATTCCCATAAGTCTATTCCAGCCACACCTAGCTTCCCGGTCCTTGTAGCAGCAACCTCCTGTATCCGTCTGTAGCCTCCAGGCAGATCTACTTCGTGCCTTTGTGTAACTTGGCCTAATTTCCCCCCTCCCCACCCCCATTACGAATCCCTGCTATACGCCGTAGAATAATTAGAAACTGAGACAGACAGTTTAATTCAAAGGGGGGAGACATCAATGTAAATTATATTTGACGAATCGCCTTTCTGTTGTGACAAACATGTTGCCACGCACTATTCGAAATAAATAAAAAGGGTAAAGAAACAATGTAAACAGGTCCGTTATAGTCCGTACGGTCTCTTTGGACCTAAAGCAACACTGAACTTGAACATAAACACGAAAATAACAACACCGACAACAAACATCTAAAACAACAACAACAACAACAACAAACAACAGCATCAACAGCAGAATGAACGAGACCAAGAAACAATCAACAACCGCAAAAGAGAAGCACAACGCACATCGCTCACATCGTCGTTCTGATTCTAATCCATCATCCTCAAGTGTGTCGTACATACGTAGTAAAAACAAAAACGACAAACGCAAGAAGAAACTGAAGAGACCTAAATCAACAACACAAAACAAGCACACAAACAGCAAAGCACCGCCCAGCCCCCACAAAACAAGCACAGGCCACGCAGCCCCTTGCAGACAAGAGACAACCACCATTATTTACCGCATAAACACCCGGCGGCGACGGGACGCCGTGGTTTTACGGTCATCTGCAGGGTCACTTAAACGGCCCTCAGGTTTGGGTGTCGGTCTCGTGAGCTCTCCGTGCGGGTTAACGACAGTCCGAGAGGGCCCCGGGAGGCGGGTTTAATCGGCAGGCACCGCTGGGCCACGCTGCCCACAGTGGAGTTGAGAGCGCGTTAAAGACTCGATCTCTGCTCGGAGTGGGCAAGAAGGACGTTGACAAATGTGTGAATTAAGGAACGCCCGTTTCAAGTTCAGTGTTGCTGACTATTAGAGACGGTGGTGGGAGTAGGGGAAAGGGGGGGGGGGGGGGCACAGAAGAAGCTAGGAGCTGTGTGAAAGTTCGAGGTGGCCGTCCTGGGCCCCCCGTCCCTGATTAAGTCTTATGGTTTCTGTGGATGTAAAGCAACACTGAACCGGGGGGCCCAGAACGGCCACCTCGACTTTCACACGGCTCTGAGCTCTGAACGCCCGAAGCATGATAAACGCTGTGCAGAGCGGTATGCCATTGCATGGTCACATTCCTTCCAGCCCCCATGTTACGTCTGAGTGACACTCAGGTTGCGTCATATTCGGAAGGGACATTTGGGGTAGAAATAAAATGTGGGTCGTGGCCGGTTTCGTCGACAATTTCCATGGACCTGTATATAATTACAGGTCCGTGATAATTTCACACGATGGAACGACGACCCAGGCCAAGCTTTCCGCAAGACGGTTAATTTTCACGCGCGTGAAGATCACGTGGATCGCTTTCTGCACCCGAGACTCACTGGACTGGAATGACAGCTGTCCCCGTTTCTCAGCCATACCGCCGTAAATCACCATGCCCCTCTTTCTTTCCGTCCACATCATAATGATGTGAAGGAGTTAGTGCTTAGATCTCAACGTCCCGTCAACGGAACACGGTCACCTAAAGATGAGAAGAAGAAGAAGAAGAAGAAGAAGGCGGAGGAGGAGAGGAGGAGGGAGGACAAAATAATGAAAATGATGATTATGGTGATGAAAAAAATCTGAAACTAGAATGACTGCTAGCGCTTTTGCTTTTGTTTTGTGGCCTGAAGAAGGAGATTTCCCTGAAAATTTGTATCGTGTTGTCTATGTCATAATAAATAAGCGTTCTTTTGAATCTATTATGTGTTTGGATGATTATGATGACTTAAAAGACAAAGAATGAACACGCCGTAGGATAGGAACACTGGAAACAACAACCAATGGGCATTATTAGTATTCCAGCGTTATTAGTTCTAGCAACCTGCAGGCTGTGCAGTTATGTACGTTCAAAACAGAAAAACGCGAATTTTGACGTTATGTTTTGCCAGCACATGTAACTTATGACCTTGACCAGAAAGGGCATTAATTTATGATTCAAAGAAGAAGAAAAGAAAAGAAAAAGGAAGAGGTTTTTAGACACACGAAGCAAAGGGCGACAACAAAGCAGAAAAAAGACAAAACTGATACAAATAATGTTTACATGCATTTATGGATCTGATCACTGTATGCAAGCAGTGCACAAATGCGTACAAAAAATACCCCCCGTATGTGTGTGTATACAGTGCGTGTGTATAACTGCTGCACTGACTGGGCGTGACAAAAAATAAAACAAAAATGGAAACCCTCTCTCACCCCCCACCTCTTCCTGAAACCATCGGATTATCCCCAGCTCAAGTGGACAACCTACGACCCAGCCGACTCTTCTTTCATCATGGTTCAGGAGCTGTGTGAGAGTCGAGGTGGACGTCCTGGACTGTCCGTCCTAACGAGCCTTCTGGTTTCCGTGGACGTAAAGATTTATTGCACCGTGCTTCGGCATTGGTCACAACTTGTCCCTAATATGTCAACTGACATCTGAGGACATAAAGCATCACTTCATCATCATCTCTTCTTTCACCCAGAGACTCTACTCTTCGCGTCACCCTTCTCCCACCGCTTGACCCTCCTGACCCTGGGCACTCTCTTATCACCCAAAACCCAAATAATCGGCTCCTGTCGAACCCGGGACCGCTAACAACAGCCTATTATGCGTGCCACGGTGACAAAATGGCCGGGACAACCGAGCCGAATTCGATATGTAAGACGCACTGACGCAACCGTAATTATAGCATTTCCGGTAAACGCGTGGGCTTGCTGATCAGCGTTCAAGATAGCCTGTCATTTCAGTGGGCCTGGAACCCCATTATTTTTGGACCGACTGATCGAATGGTTCGACTGAGCCGGGACAAAGAGGGTGTTCCAGTTTCTGACTTAGTCGTTTGCGGTTGTCCGTGCGTTAGACACGTCATCCCACTTAAAGCAAAACTCGTCTGTTATAGGGATTGGGGAATGGGGAGGGTGGAGACTAGCGGATGGGCGGGGGGGGGGGGGGGGGGGGGGGGGGAGGGGGGTACAAGGCTGGTACTCACTCTGTGGACAAAAAAATCAGTCTTCGTTTGCTTTTTAGAGTCACACACACACACACACACACACACACACACACACACACACACACACACACACACACACACATTCGCGCCCCCGCGCGCGCACACACACACACACATTCGCGCACGCGCACGCGCGCACACTCATACATACACACACACGCATGCGCGCGCGCGCGAACACACACACGTACACACACACACACACACACACACACACACCACACACACACACACACACACACACACACACGCACGCACACTGACACACACACAAATACAGCTCTCTCTCCCTCTCTCTCGCTAACTGAAAACATCAGTTTGTGGAGTTTTCCAGTTATGTCACGATCGATGACAAAGCTGGCCGGCTTAGCCTTGTCCGAGCATTGCTAGACTAGCTGTGTCCGTGACAAGTGCAGGCGACCCACTCAGCCAGCGTGTACAAACACACGTGGACGCTTGGCTTGCAGCGCTTTTGCCTCACTGGATGATCGACCGAAATGTGGCCTGTTGTCCCCCCGAGTAAACATGGTGCTGTACGGCTTATTAGGGACGGGGAGATGGGGGGGAAGGGAGAATGGAGGTGGGGGGAGAGGGAGATTATATACCTATCGCTACACTGTCACCACCAGAATGACTTCTGCATTAAGATGGGCAGCGATGAGAGCCATTTTAATGTTTCAGTAGGAAGTGATGGACAAAGTCACAAGACAGTGTCCACAAACCACAACCTTTTTGAAGAGAAAGGAGAGCCGAAGCGGTATCGAACCGAGGTCCTTCCGCTTACCAGCCTAACGCCTTACCGCTAGGCCAAACCGGCTCACATCTCCCCGAGTGCCAGTGTTACATATATATATATATATACTGCCCGGCTGTATCCGTCAACAACTGTGCTGTTGTACCGGACACCAGCAACAGTCCTTTTGTACCGGATACAACAACTGTACTTTAGTAACTGACATCAACAACTGTACTTTTGTAACGGACATCAACAACTGTACTTTTGTAACGGACATCAAACAACTGTACGGACATCAAAGAACTGTACTTTTGCAACGGACACCAACAACTGTACTTTTTTGTAACGAAAGAAGACTCTTTCTTTTATTCTTTCCCCCCCCTCTCTCTCTCTTTGTTGTTGTTGTTGTTGTTTTGTTTTTGTTTGTTGTTTGTTGTTACTCTCTCGTGTTTTCTTTTTGCTTTTTGTTTGCCGTTCTTTACTCGATCGGATGAGAGGACGTTAAAATCCAGTTACTAGCTAACTGTTATTGATGACAATGCATTTTTAGGTCAGAGTTTTCCAAGTCCGTTCGTGTCCTTTCTCACACTATTCAATTAAAAAAAAATATATATTTTTTTTTTGATGGTTCGCTTTGTCTTATTAATTTGTTATCTTTATTAACGGTAATGGCATGTGTATCTGAAACTTTGATCGTTGACATCTGACAAAGCCGCGTAACACAAGTTCATTCAAATACAATAATTTCCCCCTGCCGCCTTTTTAATTTCATCATCTTTCTCTCTTTCCGCTGTCTGTGTTTTATTTTATTTCTTCTCTCTTCTACCTAAATAATGCGCACTTCTCTCTTCTACCTAAATAATGCCCACTGCAACAAACTCTATTCGGGTCAGGGAAGTGCGGTTATTTTTTAGATGGGTGGGAGAGGGTGGGGCAGTAACACCTGCAAAATGCAACCGATGTAAGCGTCTTCGGCG
>JABMCL010002046.1:160000-167500 GCA_018857735.1 Alviniconcha marisindica | reverse complement strand
AGAGGGGAGGGATTCCTTCCTTTACTAGACAGTAAATCATTCCTTAATAAGAGAGACGTGTGTAATACTTCCCTTAGCACAGGGTGAGTAATTTCTTTAGTGCAGCGGGACCGATTCCCGTACTAGACAGGGTCTCATTCCCTTACTAGATTGAGAATCATTCCGTTACTAGAGAGACAATCATTCCTTTACTAGAAAGGGAATAATTTCGTTACGAGAGAAAGGATAATTTCGTTACTGTAGAGGGGAATAATTTATTGACAGTAGAGGGAATAACTTATTTACTACAGAGGGAATAATTTCGTTACTAGAGTGTTTTTAAAAATATTTTTTTAACTGGAGAGGGATCTTCCATTCTGTGAGAAAGATAACTACTCCTTCAGTACATAAGAAATAATTCCTTTGCTGGCCGGAGAAGGAGTTATTCTTCTGCTAGAGAGGGAATCAAGCCTTTACTAGAGAAGGATCGCCCCTTTAGTAAGACAGATAACCACTCCTTTGGTACAGAGGGAATTATTCATTTAGTGGAGGGGACGGCGGGTCCCAAGGTCCGGGATACCGATGACAGCACAGATTGAAACAGTTCTCGTGTATCACTCAATCTAATTGTCAACCACGATCGTTCAGCCCAGCTGTGTTCATTGTCGAGTGGAACAGTCCCACTGTTTCAACAATCCATTCGACCACTTTGCTCACTCCACGAAAACATCGACTGAACACCGAAATTCAGTCTTTACTCTGTGTGTCTTTGTCTCCCTTTTTCACATACACTAAGAGTAAGACAGACAGACAGACAGACAGATAATACACACACACACACACAGAAATACGGACAGACAGACACACGGGCGCTCACACACAGACAGGTACACATACCGACAGACAGACAGACAGACAGACAGACAGACAGACAGACAGACAGACAGACAGACACACACACACACACACACACACACACACACACACACACACACACACACACACACACACACGTACACACACACACACTGACCTGAATAGCGGCCTTGTTCCAGTCCAGCCAGTCGGTGATGATGGAGAAGGTGAAGAAGGCGTCCGTCCAGAAGTCCACGTGCACCTTCTCCAGCTGCTGCTGAAAGTTGTAGCTGCTGCTGGACCAAGCCTCGTCCCCCTGCAGGGCCCACCAACCGCCAGAGGGCGCCACCACGCGCTGCAGGAAGGGCCTGCCCTGCTGCTGCATCTTGGTGAAGTGGTCCTGGCAGGAAGCGAAAAAGTTCCGCATCTTGGTCTCGTAGTGGTAGGGGTTGGAATTGGCCGTGCCTTGCCTCTCCAGAAGCCGGCGGAGCTTTTCCTGGTTCTGGTGGTAGATCAGCCACGACGTGGTCAGCTCCCCTTCGTCGGGTTGCAGAGGGTGGAGCGCCGGGAAGTTGCCGCAGGCGAACTTGTGGAAGTTGTCGCAGGGCTTGGCGGCTGTGGCGTTGACGAGCTCGGTGACGTGGGCGGCCGTTTTGAGGCAGGAAGACGTGAAACAGGAATCCTGGCACTGCTGGACCTGCTGGTGCTGCGCCTCGCTGCTGGCGGACATGTGGCCGTCGCTTCTCTTGGCGCTGGCGAGCAGGGCGGCGAGGATGATGATGACGAGGAGGCAGACGAGGGCGGCGATGCCCAGGGCCAGCTCCCTGACCCGGAAGCGGAAGCCCTTGATGACCACGTCGGACGTGTCGACGATCGGCGACTTGTCGAACTGCTTGTAGTCTTCCGCCATGACGGCTTTGGCTGTTGTTCCTGGCAGCTAAGGGCAGAGTCCTGAAACGATCAGCATATGTTGTTCTCAGCCTGTACTTCCCCAAAACACTGATAATGGTCTGGAATGACCATCGTCAACATCGCTATCGTCGTCGCCATCGGGAGCAGAGAAAGAAGAAGAGGGTAGGAGGAGGAAGAGGAGGAGGAGGAGGAGGAGGAGGAGGAAAAAGAAGCTCAGGAAGTAACCTTATTTTCTAGAAGAAGGAGAACAGAACAAAAAAGAGGAAGAGGAATAGGAGGAGGTAAGTAAGTAAGTGACTTGGTGTTTACGCCCAGCCAATCATCACGGTTATATCAGGGAGGAGGAGGAAAAGGAGAAGAAGAAGGAGAACGACGACGACAACAACGATAGGAAGAACAAAAACACGAAAAACAAACACAATAAAGTAGAAGAAAAAGATCGGGAAGTAAACTTCTCTCCACCCTCGAACAGGACTCTGTTAGCGCAGGCCCAGTTATTGACCGATCCGTCCCGCCATGGCTCCGGCTGTGTCACAACGGATCGACACCAGCAAGACCGACCAAGGCTACATTACAATGTTGTAGCGCTGCATAGTTATGTGGAGACCGTCTTCAGCCACGCTGAGGTCCTTGCATAACAACATCCAACCGCCATAAATGGAGATCAATCCTCCGAAGACAGTGCGTGGCGGGCATTTTTTTTTTTTACTGGTCACACACACACACACACACACACACACACACACACACTCCTCTCACGCTATGGCAGTATGGGATGTATTTGGTAATGTGCAACTGCATATATATATATTATCAGCTAACCCCCTCCCCCCCACCTACGATATCGATTTGCTAATTATTTGCTGCACCGTGTGCATGCAGCATACTTCATGTCTCAATGGACAAGATATGTTTTCATCCGTGATTTCAAGCAAAGGTCTCCATTCTTTCTTCATCTCTCTCTCTCTCTCTCTCTCTCTCTCTCTCTCTCTCTCTCTCTCTCTCTCTCTCTCTCTCTAGGCGGGGGTGGTGGTGGTGAGATGTTTGGAGTTGCTGAATTATAGAAACAGCAAAATTAACCAACCAGTGAATGTGCAAACAAACAAACAAACAAAAAAACAAATGCAGATGCACTTAATTCGTGCTACCGGAAACAACCTAATCGCCGTTCATGTAAACGTGCTAACGAAAAGAATACAATCACACTTTATGTAAACGTGCTAACGAAAAGAATACAATCACACATTATGTAAACGTACTATAACCCCCCCCCCCCCCCCCGCCCCCCAAAAAACACACAAGCACATACACACACACACACACACACACACAACAACAACAACAACAACCAAAAAACAACAAGCAAAACAAAAACAAACAAACAAATAAAAAACAACTCAGTCCTATCATACTTAATAATTGAAGTTTTTGAAAAGCGCAAAATCTTGTCCATAGAGGCTATTCTAAGCCCACGCACGCGCGCACGCAAACACACACACACACACACACACGGCACCCGAGCATACTTACTGTGAATGTGCTTACAAAAATAATCCAATATTACACTTTGACTGCTAACGGAAGCGAACAGAACGTACCTTACAGCCACACTTACTGTCAATGTGCTGATGAATCGAATTCAATCCCGCCTGCTATGACAGTACTGACAAAAGCAATCCAAGCACACTTAAAGTACTAACGAAAACAAACAAATGGTACTTGCTGAGAATGCGCAGACGAAACCAGTCTTCTGATCACATTAGCTATGAAAATGATGACAAAACCAACCCAGATGTACTTGCTGTGAATATGTTTACAAAACCTCCAAATGCATGTACTTTCTGTGAATGTTCTAAAGACAATAAAGTCACACTTACTGAAGAAACAGACTGTCTCCACTGCACATTTAATAACAATAAAAATAAATTCTCTGAGATACGTTTATCCTTGTATAGAAACAAACGATCGTAAAATGTTTTTAGACAAAAAACAGCAACCAAATAATTATGTGTACACTATATGACATGTATGTTGTTAGCTTCGTAGCTCGCAAACACACATACACACAAAAAACAAATCTGTCAAATAGTCCTCATTGTTGAAAGAAGGAAGCGTGTTTTCCATAATCCTTCTGGTTGTCCAACAAAACTAATCCCAATGAACGGGCCATTCAACACGACAGGTGTCTTTTTTCTGGGTCAAACTGCAATCACTGATCGTGACAGGATTAACTCGGCCTGCATTGTGTGTGTGTGTGTGTGTGTGTGTGTGTGTGTGTGTGTGTGTGGTGTGTGTGTGTGTGGTGTGTGTGTGTGGTGTGTGTGTTGTGTTGTGTGTGTGTGTGTGTGTGGTGTGTTGTGGTGTGTTGTTGTGTGTGTGTGTGTGGTGGTAGAGATGTGTGTGTGTGTGTGAGTAGTGGTGTAGTGTAGGTGAGAGAGAGAGAGAGAGAGAAAGAGAAGAGAGAGAGAGAGAAGAGAGAGAGAGAGAGAGAGAGAGAGACTGTTTACTATTCCTACCGCGGCGTGTTTCCTTTACTGAATTTGAAATGCTCTCAGCAAAGATCATGGCCACAGACAACGTTAACGATTAACATGGATGCACGATCAATAGAAGGATTGCGGCTCTAAATATTTCAGCAGTCACTGCACTGAATCAGTTTTCTGATTTGCGAGGCTATATGCATACACGGAGAGGATCGGCAGAGGCGCAGGAAGAAAACGCACGCACGCACACACACACACACACACACACACACACACACACACACAACAACAACAACAACAATAACAAGAAAACAACAACAACAACAAACTGTTTATGTAAAACAAATGCGACGTCTAAAAGCTTTCAGCCTGCTTTGCCCTTTTCTTTCTATAAAAACACACACACTCTTTTCCCCCTTTTTTGAAACTTTTTCTTCTTCTTTAACGATCTAAAAGTGGATACGAATGTTCCCCTTCACTTGAAACTTAATTCTTCCATTTGCATAACGTTTGGCATATGTATGGGCCTTTTCATTAGAGACTAAAATTCACCTTTTCTACACCATTTAGTGCATACGCTCGAGCCTTTTTACCTGAGACTAAATTCAAGAATTATCTTATTGCTTACTGATTACTGTTGTGCCTTTAGATTTGGGACTCCATTCCTACATTTATACAACTATTAATCGTACATGCATATGACCTTTTGAACGGAGACTAAATAAAGGGTTCCGAGGTGAGGTCTACGCTCTGCCTCCCATAGCTACGGGCCCACAAGCTTTCCATCTTGCCACCTTGTGATACTGCGTTGACTGGTGACATGATTCCGACGTTCAGATGAAATTGCCTCATTTGACTGTAGCGGACGTTTTGCTCCAAAGGAGAAACCTGTGTTCGGAATCACCGGTACGGTTTTTCGTTCTGTCACCGGTATCGTCTTTCGTTCTGTTGCCAGTACTGGCTGAAGCTGCTCCGGTTACTAGCAGCCGAATACCACGTAACTGATATATGTTAATACCACCTTCTCTCTCTCTCTCTCTCTCTCTCTCTCTCTCTCTCTCTCTCTCTCTCTCTCTCTCTCTCTCTCTCTCTCTCTCTCTCACACACACACACACACACACAACCCTACACTGATATGTGTTAATACGACCTACGGGCGAGCGCACACGCACAAAAGAGGTTACACACAACCCTCTGTTGAAATGTGTTGATGCGACCTTAGCGTAGCACACACACACACACACACACACACACACACACACACACACACACACACACACACACACACACACACACACACACACACATACACACACCAGGCTACAATAAAGGGTTCCCGCAACCTTCCATTTAATATGTGTTGATACCATCTTCGCGGCTAACCGATGGACTTAGATATATATATACATATCAAGAACCAATCAGTTCTTATGGCCCATCTTTCCGCTTGATGATTGTTTTCAGAAAATACCCGGCTTCCTCGTGTTCCCACCTGTACTCCTCCTGGTAGCTCCACACACATACAGACTGTGGATAGCCGCTGGTGCTTCGGGATCTGATCTGATCTTACATCTGTGTCTTTACACGTACCCCGGGTCATCGCGTCAAACATCTTGACGTCTTGCCCATTATAGTTTATACCCCATCACTTTCTCTTTCTCCCGTAGTTCGCATGTTTCACGCCACAAGCCCGAAAACGTTCACTGCCTTTTTTGGCCTGCCACGCACTGAATTGTGTCGCCATTTTGTCCTTAATGTTCGCACGCGGGCAAGACCACTGAAACATTGACGGTCATAACCGTGTCCTTCTCCAATCGGTTCGGGTTTCAGAGACTGAGTGGGCCAAGCCGGACAGACTATCACGAATCAAACCTCGAGGCCCTTCTCAGGAAAGAAACAACAGCGGTATTTGGTAGTAACTTTGTTCATTGAATTGTTGACGTATAATTTATTTGTTGACGTGTTTTTCTTTGACGTCACTGGATCTATTTTATGTCATTCTGTTGACTTTTACCAGATAGCTGTTGTGAGATACAAGGGCGCGGATGGCTCAGTTCGATTGCAGCTTGTTTTGTTTTGGTTTAGTGCACACACAAAATACACCCTAAAAAAAAGAAGAAGAAGTGCTCAATGGTTCAGCACAAAAGAACGTTAAGCAATGCGCTTTGTTTTGTGTTGTCCTGTTAAAACATTTTAAACACTGCCAGCCAACAATTGCTTCAGATTGTTGTTTTATATTGTTTAATTCAGTTTGTGACCTCATGAAGATCTTCTGCAAACCCCAACCCATGGTAAACATACTGAGTGACCTGTAGCGACGACAGTTGTTTGCTTTTACACCGTACACGATCAGTCATAAACATTATTTTGTTGCTTTCCGTGTACACTGCTATTCAATGTGCTAATCACACAAACCCAAAATAAAACAACAACAAACAAACAAAAATCGATTATGAAAGCGCATTAGCTCACGAGTGCCATGAGCTATTTTACAATCCGTTTTAACAAGCGACAGGTGAACGATTCCTCGACGTGCGTTGACAGACAACACCATATTATGCAGAGCGGCCGCAAGGTTGTTGTTGTGTCTGAAATGTCGTGCGCATTTTCTTTCGTCAGCTATAAAGAAAGCGTTTGCATCAAAAGAGGTATCTGGGTCACCTTGCTGCCGTCCATCAATCAAAGCCGAGCTGCCTCCCGCAGTCATAAACTGTCAGCGAGGCGCGTGCTCCAGACGGTAATTAACATGCACGAGCAGCGGATGAGTGTGATGCATTGTGTTTCCTTTGGGAGGATTACAAAAATCTGAAAGAAGAATGACTGCTAGCGTTCTAAAACAAGATCCAAACACGCTCAAGGTTCAAAACAACGCTATTAATTATTAGGACAAAACCCAACATGCGAGAGGGATTTAAGGGGATTACCCCGAAAACTCGCATGCTGTGTTTTGTCCTAATAAATAGCGTTATTTTGAACGTTTTGTGTGTTTGGGTCCTGTGGGAGGAATTGCAGCATTCTTCTCCTCCCGTGTGAGTGTCACTGGCCTGTAGTGACGAGGCAGGAAATGACGTAAATGACTTTCCGCTTTAGACGGGGCTTTTCACAAACCTAGGTGGACCATTCCTGTGACCACAGATTATGCATGTCTATGTGTATGTAACTGTGAGCGTGAATGGTGCGTGCTAGCGCGTTGAGATCTTGCCGAAAGATTTGCGCTTTATAAGAGTTATCCGTTGTTATTATTATTATCATTATTATTATTATCATCTAA
>JABMCL010002046.1:147500-155000 GCA_018857735.1 Alviniconcha marisindica | reverse complement strand
ACCGCGAGTTTGGAACACCAATACGGAGTATTGCCTTTCTTCGGAAACAAAGCGACCGGAATTTGCCTCGAACTGGGACTGATCAGCACGTGGTGCATGTCTTACAACCAAAATCACACACTGAAAACTACTACTACTACTAATTCTTGAAATACACACATACTGACGGCCAATATTCAAATGCACGCACGCACGCACACGCACGCATGCACGCACACATACATACACACACCAAACAAAAACAAAACAAAACAACAAAAACACGCAAGCACTCACGCGCGCGCGCGCACACACACACACGCACACACTCTCACACACACACACACACACACACACACACACACACACACACACACACACACACACACACACACACACACGCACGCACGCACGCACGCACGCACACACACACGCACGCACGCACGCATGCACGCACGCACGCACACACACACACACACACACACACACACCACACACACACACACACACACACACACACACTTACGACCTCATGGCAATGGGACTGAAGAACAGGTTTTTGAGAAGAGAAAGGGTTTCAATGAACGATTTGAAAGAGCTGACGGAGGCGGCGGGATCACGGACAGAAACAGGGAACTAAATAAATGAATTGATGTTTTACGCCCATTCAACCAGTGTGGTTATATCAGGGCGAAACAGGGAGCTGGTTCCAGGTGGTGGAACCTGTAAGAAGACAAAGCACTCTGTGTGACTACTGCTACTACTTGAAAGCTAATTGTTGATGGTGGATTGCTTGCCCCTGTACCGCTTTCATTACACCTGCCTCAACTGCCCCTTCTCTCTGCTTATAGTATTTGCTCCAAACACACGAAAGGTTCAAAATAACTCTATTTATTAGGACAAAACACAACGTCCGAATATTCGGGGTAATCCCCTTTATCAAGCTACAAAATGACTTAACGAACAAAACGACTTAAACAACAATTAAACGGCTTAATTTAAAAAAAAAAAAAAGAAGAAAAAAAGAAGAAGAAAAGATAAGTGGATTAGCTCTCCATCTCATTAATTTTTCATCCTTTTTCACTGTTTAACTGTTGTTGAAGTGTCTTTTTGTAGCTTGATAAAGAAGATTACCCCCCAAAATTCTCATGTTGTGTTTTGTCTTTATAAACAGCGTTATTTTGAACCGTTTGTGTGTTTAGATCTTGTTTTAGAACGCTAGCAGTCATTCTTGTTTCAGATTTTTATATTATTTGCATTTACGGCGACTGCCCCTTTTCTCTGCTGATGTTCAAAAAGGTTGTGGTTTATGGACTTTGTGCCTCACAATTAATATAACATTAAAATGGCTCTCATGGCTGTCCCGCTTAATACAGGAGTCATTCTGGTGGTGACAGTGTAGCGATGATGACGTAGGTAGGTAGTGTAGCTTAATGTCCTCGGATGTCAATTGACATATTAGGGACAAGCTGAGACCAATGCCGAAGCATGGTTCAATATATCTTTACGTCCACGGAAACCAGAAGGCTCGTTAGGACGGACAACCTAGGACGGCCACCTCGACTCTCACACAGATCCTGAACTATGCGATGATGATGATGATGATGATGATGATGATGATGATGATGATGGCTTTTATATAGCGCTATTCCCCGCTCTCGAGCAGACTCATTGCGCTCGCATGTGATTCTACATGTGTGACTAGGTTTTTATAGCGCGTCTTTGAATATCCACCGAAGTGGTGTACTTACAGCGCTGACAAGGCTGGTGCCACTTATAATCACCCTCTTCCCCCACCTCCATAGCCCCTTCCACCTTTCTCCCCGTCCCTAATAAGCCTTGCGGTTTCTGTGGACGCTAAGCACCATGTTTACTTACTTACCAATGTTATTTGCGCATGTTATTCTACGCCAGATAAAAAAAAAAAAATTTAAAACAAAAAACGAAACAAAAAGGGGGGAGGGAAGGGGGGGGGGGGGGGGGGGGGACTCGCAGAAAGAGCTCAGCGCGGCCGTTGCCCGAAAGGACAGACCCCCGACTGCTTTGTCCAGGTCAGCCCCTGTCTGTGAAGAGAAGCGTGACGAAGTGTCAACACACAACACCCCACTTCACACTGGCCAAGCCATGGGGGGTTGCCGACGACCGGTCAAGGACGGTCAGCTTTTCGGCCTCCTGTGACTGGACTGACCATATGACCCAGCCATTAGGACTGACCATATGACACAGCCATTAGGACTGACCGTATCACACAGCCATTAGGACTGACCATATGACACAGCCATTAGGACTGACCGTGTGACACAGCCATTAGGACTGACCGTATCACCCGGCCATTGGACTGACCATATGACACAGCCATTAGGACTGACCGTATCACACAGCCATTAGGACTGACCATATGACACAGCCATTAGGACTGACCGTATCACACAGCCATTAGGACTGACCGTATCACCCGGCCATTGGACTGACCATATGACACAGCCATTAGGGCTGACAGTATCACCCAACCATTAGGACTGACCGTATCACACAGCCATTAGGACTGACCGTATCACACAGCCATTAGGGCTGACCGTGTGACACAGCCATTAGGGCTGACCGTGTGACACAGCCATTAGGGCTGACAGTATATATAGACACAGATATTATGACTGACCCTACGATAGCTATTAGGACTGACAGTATGACACAGCCATTAGGACTGACCGTATGACAGCAATTTGGACTGACCGTATGACACAGCCATTATGATTGACCGTGTGGCACAGCCATTTGGATTGACCGTATGATACAGCCATAAGGATTGACCGTGTGACACAGCCATTTGGATTGACCGTGTGACACAGCCATTAGGATTTACCGTGTGATACAGCCATTATGATTGACCGTGTGACGCAGCTATTAGGATTGACCGTGTGACACAGCCATTAGGATTGACCGTGTGACGCAGCTATTAGGATTGACCGTGTGACACAGCCATTTGGATTGACCGTGTGACGCAGCTATTAAGATTGACCGTGTGACACAGCCATTAGGATTGACCGTGTGACACAGCCATTAGGACTGATCGCAAACGAAAGGGAGAAGAAGATGAAGAACAAAATTAAGAAGAGAGAAAGAAAGAAAGAAAGAAAGAAAGAAAGAAAGTGTTAGTTTTTTTCCCATTTCTGCTATAAGAAAACAACAATAACGACACCTAAAAAAAAAAAAAAAAAAAAAAAAAAAATGTCGGCGTTACTGTTCTTCACATAAATGATTCGCCAAAGAATGTATGTCGCGACAAAGCTACCATTCAATCATAAACTGGTACAAGCTGCTGGTATCACTGTTATCATTGTAAGCGACCACACATGCCATCATCCTTACAGATCCAATGACCTTGCTACAAAAGGTGAAAGGTGAAATGGGAAGCTCAGACTGGAATGTGTCAATGGTCAACATCCACCTTCGAAAACTCCTGTGAGTGTACTGCCCTGGACATGCCAGAATGAAGGGAAATGACCGAGCAGACAGACTAGCAGGAAAAGCAACCCTCACAAGCGGACTGCTTCTCGGAAGATATGAAGTGTTGAGGAGCTTGAGACACTACATGCGAGTGCAAAGCCAGGGACATCACACCATCGATCGCCTGGAAGAGAGAGGCGTGGAAAGAGGAAGTGCTACACGATCTTCGTTGAAAGGACGAGAGAGGGTCATCGTCTCCCAGACCGATATAGGAACCGTTTCACTGGTGACGTTGGGGGAACCTCTGAGAGACGGGGTGAGGCGCATAAATTATGGGCTTTTCCGAGCGCATAGTTACCATCTTGAACTGAACTGAACTGTTACGGTCTCTATGTAGCATTAGGTGCCAAACATAACTATATATGTCACACCCATATGTCACACCCAAGCATAGTTCAGGAGCTGTGTGAGAGTCGAGGTGGCCGTCCCGGGCTGTCCGTCCTAACGAGCCTTCTGGTTTCCGTGGACGTAAAGAATTATTGAACCATGCTTCGGCATTGGTCACAACTTGTCCCTAATATGTCAACTGACATCTGGGGACATTAAGCAACACTTCATCATCATCATCACACCCAAGCTTCTGAACTAGTTGAACTGTGTTACGTGGATGCACAGACGAGTGGTTTTGTGGGACTGGGAATTAATGTATTTCCGGGCTTATGTTTACATTATTTTTGTGTACCGTGCTGTGTATGTTGATATGAGCACTCGCTCAAGTCAATTAAACCATCTGAATCTTGAATCTTGAAATCTTGAACTATTTGAACGTCAAGGTTGACCCACATCGACACGCCTGAGCAAGCCGAGCACAACGAGTCTGACAGGTGACAGTGACAGTTTTGACTCTCATCCCGAGGCGACGAGTAAGAACATGAAAACCCGAAATGTCCCCAGACATGATTGCACTGACAGTCGGAGAGATCTGTGAAAGGTGAGCAACATGTTTGGCAAGGACTGTGCAGACAGTGGGTGGGTGTAGGGGTGCGGGTGGGGGAGGGGTGCGGGTGGGGGAGGGTGTGGGGTGGCGGTGGCGGTCTCGTGTTGCACCGTGTCAGCCTGCATTTGAGCTCTTATTATTATTATTATTATTATTCGTAGATTTTATATAGCGCTGTTCTCTGCTCTCGAGCAGACTCACTGCGCTCATGTCGCATATGATTCTGAATGAGTAGGTAGGTAGGTGGTGTTGCTTAATGTCCTCAGATGTCAGTTGACATATTAGGGACAAGCTGAGACCAATGCTGAAGCAT
Organism: Alviniconcha marisindica; assembly: GCA_018857735.1. Classification (NCBI taxonomy): domain Eukaryota; kingdom Metazoa; phylum Mollusca; class Gastropoda; family Provannidae; genus Alviniconcha; species Alviniconcha marisindica. The sequence continues at coordinate 150,264 of JABMCL010002046.1, read as the reverse complement.
GGTTCAGTATAGCTTTACGTCCACGGAAACCAGAAGGCTCGTTAGGACGGACAGCCCAGGACGGCCACCTCGACTCTCACACAGCTCCTGAACTATGAACTCTGAATGAGTGACTGCATGTATCCTTTTATAGCGCGTATTTTTTTATATCCACCGAAGTGGTGTACTGACAACGCTATTTGGTTGTTGCGTGGCTGGTGCCACGTGAAACTGCTGCCGTCTCGGCGCAAGTTCTGTGTATACCATTCAACCGTGCACCAGTCTATAGTGTCACTTCATTCAAAGCCACATAGGTAGAATGCTTGTATGTTTAACTGTAACTTGCCACCTGCACTTTTGGCAGAATGACCGGGATTGTTTACGTGCTGCTGCGGTAACACAGGGGTGGAACGGATACCGAAATAAGAGTCAGCACAGAAAGTTGACACTGAAGAAGAAACTTCTCCCGCCGCTCCTGCGGGGACTGGAATCCGGGACCTTTTGATCACGAGTCCGACGCTCTAACCACTGAGCTATCCTGGCTCCCCGTCTTCTGCTTAACAGCACTGCACGCTCTGATTATCCCGACCAAACGCCAGTTCCAAAGTACAGAAGTATAAATCGCGAAAGAATAAAAGTATTTTCTTTACGTTACGGCCTTTGCGTAAACGTTCTATAATGACTTCTTTATTTATGTTTTGAAAGGTTTGAATTCTTCACTGACGTTTCGAATGGTTTGAATTCTTTACTAATGTTTTGGAAGGTGTTCGGCGCCATACTGTTTATCGCACTTGTCGCTTTATACTGGAAGAGAATTAAGAAAGAAAGAAAAAGAAAATGAAGCTGAATAAATCGAGGAGGCAATGAGTAACCGGAATATGCAAATTAAGCTGTATTTTGCTCTACCCCAGGTTTTAAAGAGAGCTTCTTTTCCTTCTTCTTCTCAATAATTTTACTGTCGTCGTGTTTTGACTCTGATATTAAAATTATTACTTTCACCACTACTGTAGCAGTCAGTGTTGTTACTGTTGTTTTATGTGTAGCATATTGGCATGCAGATTAGCAGGGACAAATTGTAAGAATAGGCAACTGCCTAAAATTGTAATCCTTGTGTAATAAAGTTCTGAGTTCTTCTTCTTCCGTATAGTGTCTAGTTTCTCCATTATGAAAACTACGACACTTTAGTGCATGCTGGGTTATTTGGGTGTTTCCATAATCCACCGAACTCTGACTTGGACTACAGGATCTTTAACGTGCGTATTTGATCTTTTTGCATTCGGACACACTCGGGGACCTCGGTTTATAGTCTCATCTGAAGGGCTTTTGTCTAGGCTGCACAGAATTTGACTCCAGAGAAACCTCAGGGCGGGCGCAAAGCCTAGCATGTAACAGCCATGTGGTGACAACGCTTGATCCTGATTAACTTTGGCATTCGAGAATCAACACACAAGGGAGTTAATTAGCGCTCGAAAGACGTCACACAAGTACAACAACAGAGACCAAAGTCGCCTACGGTAACTCTCACCTGGAATTCGTGTAAATACAAGGTACACAAATTCCACCAGAGCTACATCTTCTAATGTATGTATGAAGTTGTACCTCTGGTGGAGTTTATGTACCTTGTATGCCACACGAGAGAGAGAGAGAGAGAGAGAGAGAGAGAGAGAGAGAGAGAGAGAGAGAGAGAGAGAGAGAGAGAGAGAGAGACAGACAGACAGACAGACAGACAGACAGACAGACAGACAGACAGACAGACAGACAGACAGACAGAGACAGAGAGACAGAGACAGAGAGACATAGATAGAAACAGACAGAGACTCACAGAGAGACAGAGAGACAGACACAGACAGACACAGACAGAGACAGAAGAGAAGAAACACACACACACACACAAACACACACACACACACACACAGACATGACCTAGATATTTGCCCTCAGTGCAGATGGGCCTCCCGTCTTCGCAGCGCCAGTCTTCGGTCCCACAATGCCTCTGACAGCTGCGCGCGCAGCCTGAATATAAAATGATGCAGCCTCATTCCTGTCACGCTAAACATACAGGCCATACTCCCGATTCAAAGGAGTGCAAAGACCTTGCTTCTGCCTCCCTCTCTGATCTAAGTACACACACACACACACACACACGCACGCACGCACGCACGCACGCGCGCACGCGCACGCACGCACGCACGCACGCACGCACGCACACACACACACACACACACACACACACACACACACCACACACGCGCGCGCGCGCGCACCTCCCAGTGGGAATCTTTAGGCGAGACACGCTGTTTGTAGGCTATAATCTTCATGGTCTCTCTGAAGCAGCTTTGTTGTTTGGTGCCGTTGACCTTCGCTGTACCCCCTCCCCCCAAAAAAAAATCTGAAAGAAAGAATTAGGGGGAGTGGGAGCTGGGGGGTAACCTTTTATGTGTTTGAATCTTCGCTATGCAATTTATAAGATAACCATCTTGAATCTCTAAGCGTGTCGTGAATAGTTTCAAGAAAAATATTCCTGACAGTATGGCTGAATGTGTACGTAAACAAAACTGCATGTATGCCTGCATGCTCACTGCGGAGTCTGACTCTCGTGGAATAGTGTGTGTGTGTGTGTGTGTGTGTGTGTGTGTGTGTGTGTGTGTGTGTGTGTGTGTGTGTGTGTGTGTGTGTGTGTGTGTGTGTGTGTGTGTGTGTGTGTGTGTGTGTTGTGCGTGCGTGCGTGCTGCGTGCGTGCGTGCGTGCGTGGTGTGTGTGTGGTGTGTGTGTGTGTGTGTGTGTG
>JABMCL010002046.1:137500-142500 GCA_018857735.1 Alviniconcha marisindica | reverse complement strand
TCACCACAGGTGTCTGTGATGTGGAGTTACCACCGAGCAAACATGACGTCACCATAGCTGTCTGTGATGTGGAGTTACCACCGAGCAAACATGACGTCACCATAGCTGTCTGTGATGTGGAGTTACCACCGAGCAAACATGACGTCACCACAGGTGTCTGTGATGTGGAGTTACCACCGAGCAAACATGACGTCACCATAGCTGTCTGTGATGTGGAGTTACCACCGAGCAAACATGACGTCACCATAGCTGTCTGTGATGTGGAGTTACCACCGAGCAAACATGACGTCACCACAGGTGTCTGTGATGTGGACTTACCACCGAGCAAACATGACGTCACCACAGGTGTCTATGATGTCGAGTTACCACCGAGCAAACACGACGTCACCACCTGAGGGGAAAAGAAAGGAAGAGAGGAAACGAAAGAAAGGAAGAGAGGAAACAAAAGAAAGGAAAGGAAGAGAGGAAATGAAAAAAAGGAAGAGAGGAAACAAAAGAAAAGAAAGAAAGAGAGGAAACAAAAGAAAGGAAGAGAGGAAACAAAGAAAGAAAAGAAGAAGGAGGAGGAAACAAAAGAAAGGAAGAGAGAAACAAAGAAAGGAAGAGAGGAAACGAAAGAAAGGAAGAGAGCAAACGAAAGAAAGGAGGAGAGGAAACGAAAGAAAGGAAGAGAGGAAACAAAAGAAAGGAAAGGAAGAGAGGAAACGAAAGAAAGGAAGAGAGGAAACAAAAGAAAAGAAAGGAAGAGAGGAAACAAAAACAAAAGGAAGAGAGGAAACGAAAGAAAGGAAGAGAGGAAACGAAAGAAAGGAAGAGAGGAAACAAAAGAAAGGAAAGGAAGAGAGGAAACGAAAGAAAGGAAGAGAGGAAACGAAAGAAAGGAAGAGAGGAAACAAAAAAAGGAAAGAGGAAACGGAAAGGAAGGAAACGAAAGAAAGGAAGAGAGGAAACAAAAGAAAGGAAGAGAGGAAACAAAGAAAGGAAGAGAAAAAAAGGAAGGAGAACAAAAGAAAGGAAGAGAGGAAACGAAAGAAAGGAAGAGAGGAAACGAAATAAAGGAAGAGAGGAAACAAAAGAAAGGAAAGGAAGAGAGGAAACGAAAGAAAGGAAGAGAGGAAACAAAAGAAAGGAAGAGAGTAAACGAAAGAAAGGAAGAGAGGAAACGAAAGAAAGGAAGAGAGGAAACAAAAGAGAGGAAACAAAAGAAAGGAAGAGAGGAAACGAAAGCTGGCTGATAGTAGACAGCTGCGGTACGACTGTGTGTCGCTCCTCCCTTCCCAGGTACCTGTGGTTGTTTACTGCAGGCCTGTCATAGGCGTGTGTCACGATTTTTTTTTTTGTGTGTGTGTGTGTGTGTGTGTGTGTGTGTGTGTGTGTGTGTGTGTGTGTGTGTGTGTGTGTGTGTGTGTGTGTGTGCGTGCGTGTATGTAGGGGGGTGACGGGTTTTGTGTATGTGCGTGCGTGTGTGTGTGTGTGTGTGTGTGTGTGTGTGTGTGTGTGTGTGTGTGTGTGTGTGTGTGTGTGTGTGTGTGTGTGTGTGTGTGTGTGTGTGTGTGTGTGTGTGTGTGTGTGTTGTGAAGGCAGCTTCACTGTGAATAAACAGTCGATTATGTTGACGTTTTTATGGGAAGTTTTTATTTATTCATGCACTCTGACACCATGCTTCCGTGCTCTTGGGACGTGACCTGCGAATGCTGTGAGATTCATTGCAATGAGTGGCACTGAAAGAAAGACCACAAATGGAAACGCTGAAATGGCAGTTCAGTGTTTCCATTTCTCTCCACACCCCCTTCTATCTCTCTCCCACCAATGGCAACGCTGAAATGGCAATGCAGTGTTTCCATTTCCCTCCCTACCCCGTTCTCTCTCTCTGTGTGACTCTCCCCCTCCCTCAGTCTGTCTCTCTCTCTCCGAGTTTCTCTGAGTCTGTCTCTCTCCCTCTCTGAGTCCCCCCCCTCTCTCTCTCTCCCCCCCTCTCTCCCTCCGTCCCCCCTCCTCTCTCTCTCGTTGAAAATCTAGTTACAATGTCAGCCTACCCACCACATCATATGCTTGTTGTTTTGAGTGTGTCATATAAGTTTACATGTTTGACGCCCCCCCCCTCAAAAAGAAAAAGAAAAAGGAAAAGAGAAGTGTTATTGTATGTTGGATTGTATGTTGGTATACTTTCATTAATAAAACTGTTTAAACCAAACGGCAATGAGTGGCCCTGAAGGAGACTCCACAAATGGAAACGCTAAAATGGTTGTGGAAACGAGCAGATGATGATGATGATGATGATGATGAAGTGATGCTTTATGTCCTCAGATGTCATTTGACATATTAGGGACAAGTTGTGACCAATGCCGAAGCATGGTTCAATAATTCTTTACGTCCACGGAAACCAGAAGGCTCGTTAGGACGGACAGCCCGGGACGGCTACCTCGACTCTCACACAGCTCCTGAACTATGGAAACGAGCAGTAGGCGACGATTCCTTAAGGCCCATCGCATATGACGCGACAACGCGTCATTCGTCGCGATGCGAGATTGTGACTTTGCTGCTCTGTGTGCGGATCTTTTGACGCGCTACAAATCTTTTCGCGTCACACGCCGCCTCGCGTCAGAATCGCACGACTCTCGAAATAGGACTGGTTCTGTTTTTTGAATGCTTGACGCGGAAATCTCGCTGCAAATCTTTCCCGCGTCAAACTCCGCCTCGCGTCGGAATCACACGACCTTCGAAATAGGATGGCTCAATTTTTGGGTGTTTGACGCGGAAATTGGCCAATCAGAAGTGAGCGAGGAAAGGACGCCTCTTGTAAAGGGGAATCTACTCTCGTGAGACCTTCTTTATAATTATGGCAGCTATTGCAGCATGCATAACGTTTCCTGCTCGTGTCACTGTTTCACTGTCTTGTGACTTTGTCACTCACAATTAATGAAACATTAAAATGGCTCTCATCGTTGCCTATCTTAATGCAGGAGTTATTCTGGTGGTGACTGTACCGATAGGTATATAATCTCCCTCTTCCTACACCTCCATACCCCCTTCTCCCCGTCCCTAATAAGCCTTTTGGTTTCTGTGGACGTTAAGCACCGTGTTCACTTACTGTTTGGATAGGTCTTAGAGAAAAAGAGAGCTCTGGCAGCGATCTTGTACAGAAGGAAAGAGAGAGCTCTGGCAGCGCTCTTGTACAGAGGGAAAGAGAGATCTATCACAGATCCCTTCAGAGAGAGAGAGAGAGAGAGAGAGAGAGAGAGAGAGAGAGAGAGAGAGAGAGAGAGAGAGAGAGAGAGAGAGAGAGAGAGAGAGAGAGAGAGAGAGAGAGAGAGAGAGAGAGAGAGGTGGCAGCGATCCAAACAGCGATCCATAAAAGAGCTAGAGCCAGAAGTGACAACGATCCCGAGAGAAGGAAATTTGAGCGCATGGCCTCTCGTATAAAACAGCTAAACGCAATAAGACTGCAAAGCGAAGGTTTAATTGTGGAGAATCCTTACGTGGAAGCACCGACTGTAAGCATTCTTTAGCCATTGACGGAAACCTCCGTCTTTGTCACCTCGGGTGTTACGAGACCTGAGTGTAATGCAGCCTTGAAAGCTGGCCGGAAACGGTCATTTCCAGAACTTTGCCTCAGCTGCTCAGAGTGCACGAAAAGTCGACTATACAGGCGGGACGACACGTGACGCCCGGACGGACCATTACGGAGCACTTTGCCAAGGACATCCTGCAGAGAGAGACCTGGAAGCGTCAATGGCGGGTTAAGGTTGAACCGTGATTCACCGGGTCCACCCCTGTCGGCACAGTTATGTCCCCTGGCTGTTCCATGCGCGTGTTTATGACCACCCACCCGCCATTTCATCGCCTGTTTGTACCCGGAGTTTCCACCCTCTCTTCTTTAGTGGCGTCAGTGAGAGGCTCTTGTCCCGGGGGGCTGGATTAGAACCCTGGGGCGTTTGGAAGATGGACGGGAAGAAAAGAGGGATTGGTCAATTGTTCGCTGTTGTAACAGCATGTGGTTGCGAGGCGGAGTGCTGCCTCTGTAAGCCTACTAACTGTTACGGCGGTGACATCGGAGCTAGGTTTTTTTGAGGGTTTGTAGTTTGGAGTGTCAGGAAAAATGATATCGTTTAAGTGTTGTTGTTTTTTGTTGTTGTTGTTGTTGTTGTTGTTGTGTGTTGTTGTTGTGTGTGTGTGTGTGTGTGTGTGTGTGTGTGTGTGTGTGTGTGTGTGTGTGTGTGTGTGTGTGTGTGTGTGTGTGTGGTGTGTGTGTGTGTGTGTGTGTGTGTGTGTGTGTGTGTGTGTGTGTGTGTGTGTGTGTGTGTATGTGGAGTAGTGGTGTGAGAGAATGTGTGTGTGTGTGTGTGTGTGTGTGTGTGTGTGTGTGTGTGTGTGTGTGTGTGTGTGTGTGTGTGTGTGTGTGTGGCGCGCGCGCATATGAAATTTGGAACATTTTAAAAACTTTTCTGTGTTTGGATCTCATATTAATTTCGCAAACATTGTGCAATGCTTTGAATCTGAAAACATGCACGGAACCATAACTCCAGTACTCAGTTACAAGCTCATATTTTCAGACTGTACAAAGAAGAAGAAGAAGAAGAAGAAGAAGAAGAAGACCCCCCTCCAACAAAACAGCAGCAGCAGCAAGAAGAAGAAGAAGAAGAAGAAGAAGAAAATAAACAATAAACACGAAGAAGAAGATAGGATCGCCGGGTACACACGCACACTAACACGGATGTGGGAGTCAGCAGGGCGTGCTGTGCAGTGTTTGTACAATTTCCCACTGACAGAACACGCAAGCAATGCCTTGTTTTTCAAGCTTCTCGTCAACTTAATTGTTTTACACACCTTTGTCACAGACGTTCAGCATCACGACGATGCACTTAGTGTACGTAGACTAAAGGCCAAAAAGACCATTCAGAACTCAATGTACATAGATTAAGGCCCAAAAGACCATCCAGAACTCAATGTACATAGATTAAAGGCCAAAAAGACCATCCAGAACTCAGTGTACATAGACT
>JABMCL010002046.1:110000-132500 GCA_018857735.1 Alviniconcha marisindica | reverse complement strand
GACTTGAGCCCTATGTTGGCGCAAATAGAGAGTGTTGTGCTGCTGCCCTTTGCCCGAGTACTTTCTCGGCAACACCCTTTTTCACACTCGCATAAAGGTAAACTTTGTTTCCTAATATTAATGGTGAGCAGGTTTGGCCTAGCGGTAAGGCGTTAGGCTGGTAAGCGGAAGGACCTCGGTTCGATACCGCTTCGGCTCTCCTTTCTCTTCAAAAAAGTTGTGGTTTGTGGACACTGTCTTGTGACTTTGTCCATCACTTCCTACTGAAACATTAAAATGGCTCTCATCGCTGCCCATCTTAATGCAGAAGTCATTCTGGTGGTGACAGTGTAGCGATAGGTATATAATCTCCCTCTCCCCCCACCTCCATACTCCCTACCCCCCCCCCCTTCTCCCCGTCCCTAATAAGCCGTACGGTTTCTGTGGACGTTAAGCACCATGTTCACTTACTAATATTAATGCGCATAATTATTACGTATTATGTTGGACACACACACACACACACACACACACACACACACACACACACACACACACACGCGCGCGCGCGCGCGCGCGCACGCGCACGCACGCACGCACGCACGCACGCACGCTCGCACGCACGCACGCACGCACGCACGCACGAATGCACACACAGAGGCAGAGAGAGGGAGGGGGAGGGTTGTACATACAGAAAGGCAGACACACACACACACACACACACACACACACACACACACACACACACACACACACACACACACACACACACACACACACACATAAAGACAAAGGCAGATTTTCACGACAAAGTGTATGTTGATTTATATATCAATGGTCTGAAACGTATTAATATTATTTCACACAAGTTAATAAGGTACTCCCCAGTAAATAGTAACAGTATTAGCGGCCATTTCTATAGCAGCATTCTCATAATTACCAACCTTCACAGCATCAATTCTACACGGGCAACATCGACGAGAAAAAACTGATCGAAAAAAGGAGCAACAGTTAAATTTTAACGTTCCGTCAACCACACAGGGAATAGTTATTGCTTGCTGGTGCTCTACGCCCAGTCAAACACAGGCACATTAGGTATATCAAGGCTAAACCGCACAGAGAAGCCTCACGAAAAACAAAACAAATTCACTCAGAAAGGAGAGTTACCGAAGACTACGCAACAGACTAGAAACGCATTAATAACTTAGTGCCCTAAGTTTTGTTTATGTACACTGGGAAGTGGATGAAAAACATCATAAATAATTTCAGGTTATATTAAAGGTGCAAATGAACGGACGAAATGCGATATCTGACTTTATTTTCCTGTGCTGGAAATAGAAAAATCGGCGCCATCAGAATCAGATTATGTGTGTGTGTGTGTGTGTGTGTGTGTGTGTGTGTGTGTGTGTGTGTGTGTGTGTGTGTTGTGTGTGTGTGTGTGTGTGTGTGTGTGTGTGTGTGTGTGTGTGTGCGTGTGTGCGCGTGTGCGCGTGGGTGGATGCAGTGGAGGGGAAGGGATATGTAATGCATTATTAAATTAGGTTGTGTGGTTGGTGTAATGTTTCATGTATAGCGCTTTGAGCCTCACATGTGTATACTCATAGAGGGATTGGGCGCATTAGAAATGCATTTCTTCTTCTTGTTCCTATTCTTCTAATTTTTATTTACTTATATTATTAATCAACTTTTCTTCTCCGTACCCAACTGCTTGCTCTTAAACCTCCTTTATTGGAAATCCTTTAATTCTACCTTAGATGCCATGTGATTTTAGTTAGGAGGTTAGTTTCACTGTAATTGTTTCATTCAGTGACACGGTGCTATAGAAATATTGATTTATCATTGTTACCATCATTATCATTGTTTCATAACATAGCCAGGAAAATATTTTCTGTAATAACTATTACAGACACTTAAAGCGCTGATCGTGTAAAATCCTTAACGTGAAGCTGTCTCAGTTCTGTAGGTCCGGGAGTACGCCAACGGCATGATTCCTGGACCGACTAATTATTAAGGCGATGCTGACGTCACGTGCAGTGGTTGTTGCAAAGTTTAGCGGAACACCGAGTCGTGTGACGACGTAGGTAAGATGTGTGACGTCACAGTTCCATGACGTCACGGTCAGTAGTAGGTGCACGGTTTGGGGGACACCATGCCGTCAGAAGCCCGGCAGCGGAAAGCCTGTCTGAACTCCGGCAGTTCCATCAGCGCGACGTTCACCCTGAAACAGCGCACACAGCCAAGTGGCATTACGGGTGTAGTCAAGACTCATCACGGGTGTGTGGTCATGCATTTAAAGCCGCCTCAGCTTTCCATCATGGAGTGCTTCGCACAGCAGAGTTCTCGGGTTCGAACCTGGCGCGACTCGGGCTCGACGCTGTACTGTGCTTGCCAGTCTAGCGGGCGGGGACTGAGTATCTAGTCAATCGCATGAGTATGAAGTGCAAATCAAGTTGATCTCCTGTTCGAGTGGAAGGGGATCAGGTGCACAGACACACGTGCACGCACGCATGCACGCACACACACACACACACGCACGCACGCACTCACTCACGCACGCACGCACGCACGCACGCACGCATGCACGCACGTACGCACACACGCACACACTCACACACACACACACACACACACACACACACACACACACACACACACACACACACACACACACACACACACACACACACACACACGCAACACGACAAAACAACTGGAGGAGGAAAACTAGGAGTCTTGCTCTTGCTGTCGTACGTGTTTTCTTACCTTGTCTCTTCATTCGTGTTCCTGAAGACGAGAGTGTAGATGTAGTCATAGAAAGGATCTCGGTTGTAACAGAAGACCTGTAAAAGTGATCAAACTGACGTACACCCAAGAACTAAAGTGATCAAACTGACGTACACCCAAGAACAAAAGTGATCAAACTGACGTACATCCAAGGGACATAAGTCAATATCCACATTCGTCATTCTGCATACTAGCGGTTGTCTTTCCATAATCAATGTGTCTGTTAAAGTAAGTACACATTGTGCTTAACGCCCACAGAAAGATCCCTCTGCTTGCCAGCCTAACGCCTTACCGCTAGGCCAAACCGACTCACCATGTGGTTGTTTTTTCGCTGCTGTGATTATATATAGCAATAAAAACTATGAGTGATCTCTCTTATAAATCCGAAACAAAGTGAAAACTATTGTCACAACACACACACACACACACACACACACACGCACACACACACACACGCACGCACGCACGCACGCACGCACGCACGCACGCACGCACGCACGCGCGCATGCACGCACATTCACGCACATACACACGCGCGCACACACGTACATACACATATACGCATGATACATATTCATCCGTACACACACACACTCTCTCTCTCTCTCTCTCACGCACACACGCACACACACACACACACACACACACACACACACACACACACACACACACCACACACACACACCACCACACACACAAACAAACACACACACACACACGCAGCACACACGCACGCACGAACGCCACACGCACACACGCACACACACACACACACACACACACGCACGCACGCACGCACCGCACGCACACACAATGTCACACTCATGCACACACTGATACCCACCTGTGCATGTGCAATGAAGAAGAGTTGTTGCGGGGTGAAGGACAGACCCGGCGGGTAGGGATCCTGCCCGTGTTTCTGCTGCCACAACTGGTAGGCCTGGTGACAACACAAGCCAAACCAAATTAATGATGTGTGACAGGTTAATTTCCCTAACAGCGCCGCCAGGTGCTTATTTTCACCTGAGTGAGCTGCTTGCGGCATTCAAAAAGTACACAGAGGAATTTTGCTTAATACCCCACTAGGGGAACTAATCACGCATGACCACGACAGGCGTCGACAGTCAGGATCGAACCCACGCCGACCAAGACGTTTACAGCACTGGTGCCACTGGTGCCTTGCAAATGGCAATACGAGTACCATAAAGATGTCCGAAAAAGGCAATCCAAATTCACCACTGTATCCTGCAGACTGCAGCTGAAGTGCGTCACTGTTGACATGCAGAGGATAACCAAAATACCGCAACGACGTCTTGCAGGGGGTAATAAAATTACCCCACTGATGTCCTTGCAAAGGGCAATTAAAGTACCCCCTAATGTCCTGCAAAGGGCAATGAAAGTACCCCGCTGTTCTGCAAAGGGTGCTCATAGTACCCCGCTGTTGTTCTGCAAAGGGTACTCAATGTACCCCACTGCTGCTCTACAAAGGGTACTCAATGTACCCCACTGCTGCTCTACAAAGGGTACTCAATGTATCCCACTGCTGCTCTACAAAGGGTACTCAATGTATCCCACTGCTGCTCTGCAAAGGGTACTCAAAGTGCCGCACTACTGTTCTGCAACTGGTAATCAAAGTACCGCCTAATGTCTTGCAAAGGGTGATCAAAGTACCCCACTGTTGTCCTGCAAAGAGCACCCAATGTACCCCACTGATGTCTTGCAAAGGACAATTAAAGTACCCCCCTGTTGATCTACAAAAGACAAAGGACACCACTGCTGTCCTGCAAATGGAAATCAAAGTGCGCCACTGTTGGCATGCAAAGGACAATCAAAGTGCCCCACTGATGTCCTGCATATGACAATGAAGGTATCCCACATTTATCCTGCAAAGAACAATCAAAGTATGCCTCCTGCAAAGAGCAAAGTACACCGCTCATGTCTGGCCACGTCCTACAAAAGACAGTTAAAGTCCGCCACTCTTGCCCTGCACAGGATGCCAGTCTTTCAAAAGCAAATTAAAGTACACATTTTTTGTCACGCAAAAGGGAAATCAAAGTACAGCATTTTTGGGCAGCAAAAGCAAGTCAACGTGCACATGCAATGAACTGTCCTGCAAAGGAAAATCAAAAATAACATTTTTACCATACAAAGGACAAAGTATGCCACGTTTGTCTTGCAAAGGTCAGTCAGAGTAACAAAATCACAAGGAAGAGAGAGAACCCGTCGTACTCACGTTGTACGCGAGACGGATGCCTGTGGTGACAGCCATCGCTTCTCCTGCATACTGGTCTCCGTTCACATCAATCTGTTCATAAACCAAAAGCATAACAATAATCGTCACACACATTATTAACACCAAGACGTTCGACAACATTTTCGCGGTTGTTACCGTCATCGCTATCGTTATACTGACTGATGCTCACAGAGCTGAGTTTGTCATAATATTCAAAGTAGAATTACTCCTGCATTGCATTCGTGAAAAGTAGTCTGATATATCTCTCTCTCTCTCTCTCTCTCTCTCTCTCTCTCCTCTCTCTCTCTCTCTATATATATATATATATATATATATATATATATAACCTATGAGCTGCAAGAAATAACCCCCAAGGAAGGCAGTTGTGCCGAGAATTTGGGGACTTTTTTTAAAGCCAACTTGTTTTTCTTTGAAAATTTCAGTGTCGTGCATACTATAGACGCATCAGATGCACATAAATTCTGCATAGACGCATCACACGTATATACATTCTGCATAATTCTCCACAGATGTCTTTCTTCTGTTAGACCCAGGTCGGTGCCAGCATGACGGATACGCATGAAATGACGCCATAAGCAGACTGCCGAGACGTTGTGGGAAAGGCCACTGAAGAATTGTTTGAATATGAAAAATATATACCTGGAGACTGACGTCATTATACTCACGGTTTTCGTTTCGCCATTGGCGAAGTAGTAAGGTCCTTGAGTGATGTTGTTGTAGACGTCAGCTACACACTGTCTGGCCACGTTGTAGTTCTGCACAGTCTGATTGCTCCACCAGCCGTTCCGGTCCTTTATGAAGTCACCTCCTTTGTCCCAGCGCCGTCCTGCAACACAAGTATCGGTGGCGTGGATGGGACGTTACATTCCAGCAACCAACTGTTATTCTTCACATCCACACACAGCCAAACATGCACGTATGCACGCACACACAGACACAGACACAGAAACACACAGACACAGACAGGCAGACACACACACGCAGACAGACAGACAGACAGACAGACAGACAGACAGACACACACACACACACACACACACACACACACACACACCACCACCACCACCACCACCACCACCACCACCACCACCACCACCATTCATATCAGAGCTTCATGAAGCAGAAAACTATCCAGGTAATGCCTGCCTACCTTGTTCATCAATGAGATGGTGGACGAAGTGGCCGAGGAGAGAGCCGATGGCCCCAAAGCTGTAGTAGTGGGGCATGGCGTAAGTGTACATCGGGAATTGCAGGATACCTGGGCACAGAAATAGGTGGTGTATACTTGTACACCGGTACATATACTTGTGAAGGTAACTGTCCTAATATACCATTATCTGTCTTCAAGGTACTGCAGACAAAGAAACAAAACAAAACGCCGTGGTTGATCGATGAAACAAAGAAAGAAACTGTAGTACATTAGTACTGTTTCGAAGGCAACGTTTGGGAAACTTCTAAGAGACAGGGTGGAGCGCATATGTACTTTTCCGAGCGCATAGATACCATCTTGAACTGAACTGAAAGGATATCGATGGCAACCAGTGAGGCATATTGCGTTCACGTGAGTACTGGGATACGCCTTAACCCTTTCACTGCCATACTTGTCGCGTCGTCACTGGAAACGACTAATGAAGGTGCCACATTTAAAATCATGAAGGCCTTTTTTCCCCTTCGCATGAGTACGGGAAAAGATTTCTATCAAAATTCACAGTACTGAAAGTAGATTGGTTATAGGACCCATCAAATATGCTGTTTGCAGGCGTGTATGTGTACACTTTTCAGCCCGGAAAGTTTACTTGCTGGGGCAGTGAAGGGGTTAAATCTTCGTCCATTCCACTGCTCAGCATAGAAAAACCACACGGTGGTCATATCGTAAACATGTGGCTAGTATACGTTACTGTGCAAAGGCGGGGTTTAGAGCCCTCTATCGACTACTATGCACACCCCCTACCTTTCTCTCAGACTCTAGCAGTAACCCTAGGTACCTGCCGGCACGATGATTTCATCCCAGTACCAGTACACAGCCATGTTGGTGTCGTATGTGTTAAAGAGCCATTGGCTGCGATCCTCTCCCTCTCTCAGTTGGCGGTTCGATTCTCTGCGGTGCTGCTGGTTCAGGTTCAGAAGGTTGCCGAAAAAATCCGACGCGTTGATGTTCAGCTGAAAACAACCCAGCTCGTAATGCAGTTGTTGCGGCACGTTTTGTCACTACGGCACGTTTTGTCACTAGGGGCACGTTTTGTCACTAGGGCACGTTTTGTCACTACGGCACGGCACGTTTTGTCACTACGGCACGTTTTGTCACTAAGGTGACAAAACGTGCAGCGATGCTTGCACGTTTTGTCACTAGCGAGGTAGTCAACAGCAGTCGCTTAATTTCTGCCTCATTTTTACTGACACGTATAATTACATGAAAGTCACTTGCATGTTCACTCAGTGTTTTTTCTTCTTCTTTTTTTCTCACTCACTCACTCAGACAACCACTCACTCACTCGCTCGCTCGCTCACTCACTCACTCACTCACTCACTCACTCACTCACTCACTCACTCACTCACTCACTCAGACAACCACTCATTCACTCAGTCAGTCATTCTAAGGTAAATAGAGCAATGGACTGGCCCACAGGGCAGTCATCCAAAATAGACTGCATCTCTGGCGAATCGAAGTGTTGAGGAGCTTGAGACACAATCTTTTAGCTAAAAGCCAAGAACATCACTCTACCACATGCGGAAGGCAAGGGGAAGATGGCAGAGGCTGACGATCTACACTGATAGGATAAAATGGAACCATTATCAATCACACGATTATCGTTTCCGAGTCGATGCAAAACTTGCATTTTTTTCCTTTCTGTTAAGCTCACTGGAGTCGAAGCATACAATTAAACGGTCAAGTTACACCTTCAGTTTCAAGCAAAGGGCGAGCACTGTGGACAATGTGAGTAAAGCTGAGAGCAAACATAGCTGTCTCACTTGTTCGTAAAGAGCATCCACTTTACTTTGTTGACCCATGAAGTCAGGATAGCCGATCTTGTACGTGGAACCCTTCATCTGGAACAGACACGCACGAGCACAAGCATTTTACGAGCACAAAAGGCCAGTGCGTATTGTTACCTAATAGCTTCCTTGCCTGGTTGCTAGGTCAATCGAGCGGTCAGGCAACAAGTAAGTCAGTGAGTCAGGCATCAGCCGTTTGTTCGCTTACTCATTCACTCACTCACTGCCTAATTCAGATACCATCGCCCACTTGCTCAGTCACTCACTGACTCACTTACTCATAAATCAGAAAGCCGTCAGTTACTCGGACGATCATTCATTCACTCACTCTGACAACATATCACTCATCAGTCACTCGCCCAGACTAGCACTTACTGACTCAAACAGCCAGTCAATCATCCACTCACTCAACCATTCAATCATTCAGGCAACCGCTCGATCACTCACTTACTCAGACAACCACTCGCTCACTCACTCATTCATTCACTCACTCAGACAACCACTCATTCAGTCAGACAAACGCCCACTCACTCAATCACCAACTCAGTCACTCAGTCATTCAGACAACCACTCACTCACTCAAACAACCACTCACTCACTCATGCACTCACTCAGACAACCACTCACTCACTCACTCACTCATTCACTCACTCAGACAACCACTCGCTCACTCACTCATTCATTCACTCACTCAGACAACCACTCATTCACTCAGACAAACGCCCACTCACTCAGTCACTCAATCACCAACTCAGTCACTCAGTCATTCAGACAACCACTCATTCACTCACTCACTCACTCACTCACTCAGCCACTCACTCACTCACTCACTCACTCATTTACTTACTAAGACAACCACTCATTCACTCAGACAAACGCCCACTCACTAAGTCACTCAATCACCAGCTCAGTCACTCAGACAACCACTCACTCACTCACTCACTCACTCACTCACTCAGACAACCACTCACTCACTCTGACAACCACTCACTAACTCAAACAGCCACTCACTCACTCAGACAACCGCCGCTCACTCACTCACTCACTCAGACAACCACCCATTCACTCCCTCCCTCATTCAGACAATAGCTCCGCTAACTCATTCCAACAACTACTCGCTTACTCACCGACTCCCTCACTCAGACACTACATTGAAGGAAACGAGCCACAGCGCAAAACTGAGCCATGAAGCTGACGCACAGAGGTAGTATTTACGTAAGCAGGTACCTTGGTGTTTTACGCCAGTCAACAATACGGTTATATCAGGGCGGTGGGCAGAGGCAGTAGTTAAGTAAGTAACTTGGTGTTTTACGCCAGTCAACAATACGGTTATATCAGGGCGGTGGGCAGAGGCAGTAGTTAAGTAAGTAACTTGGTGTTTTACGCCAGTCAACAATACGGTTATATCAGGGCGGTGGGCAGAGGCAGTAGTTAAGTAAGTAACTTGGTGTTTTACGCCAGTCAACAATACGGTTATATCAGGGCGGTGGGCAGAGGCAGTAGTTAAGTAAGTAACTTGGTGTTTTACGCCAGTCAACAATACGGTTATATCAGGGCGGTGGGCAGAGGCAGTAGTTAAGTAAGTAACTTGGTGTTTTACGCCAGTCAACAATACGGTTATATCAGGGCGGTGCGCAGAGGCAGTAGTTAAGTAAGTAACTTGGTATTTTACGCCAGTCAACAATACGGTTATATCAGGGCGGTGCGCAGAGGAAGTAAACATGGAGATCAAGGGGACACAGTCACTATAGCTATAATAATAATAATAACTCTTAAATAGCGCTATGCCACGTAAACATTTACAAGCTCGCGGCGCTGTACATTATCAACATCAAAATCCGCTTGACAATCAAAAATGCACAAGTACTATAAATGCATACATCAATATCAAAATGACAACAACAACAAAAAGCCATAGCGATGGCCCCACCTTGCTAATGGCGAAGTCCTTGGTGGACTGGTCCATCCACGTATTCTTGGTGAGCATGGTCTCCAAAGCCGTCTTCACCGTCTCCGTGATATCCGTCACCTGGTGACGGTGATCAACACACAAATCACACACGTCATCTTTAGCGTTGTCATCAGTGACGTCACTGTCTACACCGTTCTTAAAAAGCAGCAGTGACAAACCACTGTCGGCATCGTCACCGTGGACGTCGTCAGCAGTGACGTCACAGAAAGTGTAGTCAAATATGACGTCACTGACTTCACAGAAAGTCTAGTCCAATATGACGTCACTGTCAACATCGCCACCAGTGATGACACGTTCAGCGTCTTCGTCACTGACGTAATCGTTGGCACAGGCACAAGCCACGTCACGGTCAGTGCAGACTATTACTTCCTGTGTGCGAGTATTTCTGTTTCTTCTGTCGCGCCGCATCACTTCAGAAGCTGGCGTGTTGGCATAGCGGCCGTTCATTCTGCTTTTGGGTCTCGGCTGGATTCTTTTCTCTTTCGTGGAGATTTCAGTTTGTTCGCCCCAACCCCACCAACCTATCCCCCGTCTACCCCCACCTTCGCTTGGCGTCCATTTTGGTTACATTACATAATTATATCCTGTATATTCCAAGCAATCACACACACATACACACACACACACATACACACACACACACACACACACACACACCACACACACACACACACACACACACACGCACGCACGCACGCACCCGCACGCACGCACGCACGCACGCACACACCACACACACACCACACACACACACACACACGCGCACACGTCACACACACACACACACACACGCGCACACGTCACACACACACACACACACACACCACACACACACACACACACACACACACACACACACACACACAACACACACACACACACACACACACAACACACACACACACACACACACACACACACACAACACACACACACACACACACACACACCACACACACACACACACCACATACACACACACACACACACACACACACACACACACACACACACACACACACACACACTGCCGGATAGGCGGCAGCGGAGTGGTGGTGCTAGTGGAGATGATGAAAAGAACAAGCTGTGATCACAGCTAGAAGAAAAGATAACTGAACGAGAGAGAGAGAATTTCAACACTTAACAATCCCTTCCAGCCCAGCCCGCCCTGTCCAGGAAGACGCAGATAACACAAACCTTTCTCACTTAACTTAGAAAATGTTGGAGAATGTTGTAAAGCGCAGTGAGTTCGTGTACACCAGAGAACAGCGCTACACAAAAGTTATTCAATTCAATTCAAATTCAGTTCAAACTACTTTGTTGTCCTTTGCAATCATAACAATTAAACGGAAATTCTTCTTCGCTCACACCAGCTCTGCCACATGGCACATAAAATAATGTAGTTAAATTAAGTTAAACTAAGTTAAACACATAAAAACACACACACACACACACACACACACACACACACACACACACACACACACACACACACACACACGCACGCACGCGCGCACACACACAACACACACACACACACACACACACACACACACACACACACACACACACACACACACACACGCACGCACGCACGCACGCATAGACACGCACAAAACAACAAAACAAACAAACTCACATACAATATGACACCCACACTGGTGTCATCCAGGGTCGCGAACAAGAGTTGCGCCCCTCTATTGGATGATTATTATTATGATTAAATAATGCACCCACTTTCTTCTTGTTCCGCTCGTCGAAGCTCGTTTCAACGTAGAGCGCGCCCAGGGCGATGTTGAAGTATCGCTTGGCCAGACTGAAGCAGTACTTCTGGGTGCCCAGGAAATTCTGGTAGCCGTACTTGTCCACGAAGAGCTGGCGGTTGGCGTGAACGTACTCCCAGGAGAGATCCTGCACGTACCTCTCCAGTACGCGCCACGTCAGGTAGTTGTGCAGCATCCTGAGGGACAGAAGCAGACACAATTGTGGCGTCCTGGAGTTCTGAAAGGCAGGTAGCTGTTTATTACAGTGCATGCTAAAAACAGGCTATACTTGTATACAGCAGTGTGGCATATTCTGTGGTCTGTTTGTGTGTGACATCCTGTGGTCTGTTTGTGTGTATAGCATCCTGCAGAAATCTTGTGGTCTGTTGGTGTGTTTGGGTATGATATCATGTGGTCTGTTTGTGTGTATAGCATCCTGCAGATATCCTGTGGTCTGTGTGTACAACATCCTGCAGACATCCTGTGGTCTGTTTGTGCGTTTTTGTGTAACATCCTGTGGTCCATTTGTATGTATGGCATCGTGCAGGACAGAACGTCAAGGAACTGTGTAGTATTTTGCAGGACAGACAGCTAGGCATTTGGTAAGCATCCTGTACAGAAAGTTAGGTAGTTGTATAGCATCTCTCAGGACAGAGAGTCGAGTAGCATTCTTCAGGACAAAGAGTTAGGCAGTTGTATATTATCCTACAAAAGACAAAACAAACAACAACAAAACAAACAAAAAAGCAAAACAGGCAGTTGTGTAGCATCCTGTACAGGAAATCAGGCAGTTGTGTATGTGTAGCATACTGTACGGAAAATCATGTAGTAGTGTAGCATCCTGTACAGAAAATCAGACGGTTGTGTAGCATGCCGAAGAACAGAAAGCCAGGCAGTTTTATAGCATCCTGTACAGAAAATCAGACGGTTGTGTAGTATGCTGAAGAACAGAAAGTCACGTAGTTGTGTAGCATGCTGAAGAACAGAAAATCAGATAGTTGTGCAGCATGCTGAAGAACAGAAAGTCAGGTAGTTGTGTAGCATGCTGAAGAACAGAAAGTTACACATAGCTGTGTAGCATTCTGAAGAACAGAAAATCAGATAGTTGTGTAGCATGCCGAAGAACAGAAAATCAGGTAGTTGTGTAGCGTGCTGAAGAACAGAAAATCAGACAGTTGTGCAGCATGCTGAAGAACAGAAAGTCAGGTAGTTGTGTAGCATGCTGAAGAACAGAAATCAGGTAGTTGTGTAGCATGCTGAAGAACAGAAAGTCACGTAGTTGTGTAGCATGCCGAAGAACAGAAAATCAGGTAGTTGTGCAGCATGCTGAAGAACAGAAAGTCAGGTAGTTGTGTAGCGTGCTGAAGAACAGAAAATCAGACAGTTGTGCAGCATGCTGAAGAACAGAAAGTCAGGTAGTTGTGTAGCATGCTGAAGAACAGAAAGTTACACATAGCTGTGTAGCATGCTGAAGAACAGAAAATCAGATAGTTGTGCAGCATGCCGAAGAACAGAAAGTCAGGTAGTTGTGTAGCATGCTGAAGAACAGAAAATCAGATAGTTGTGCAGCATGCTGAAGAACAGAAAGTCAGGTAGTTGTGTAGCATGCTGAAGAACAGAAATTTCCATAGCTGTGTAGCATTGCTGAAGAAAAAAGAAAATCAGAATAGTTGTGTAGCATGCCGAAGAACAGAAAATCAGGTAGTTGTGTAGCGTGCTGAAGAACAGAAAATCAGACAGTTGTGCAGCATGCTGAAGAACAAAAAAGTCAGGTAGTTGTGTAGCATGCTGAAGAACAGAAAGTTACACATAGCTGTGTAGCATGCTGAAGAACAGAAAATCAGATAGTTGTTGCAGCATGCTGAAAAAAACAGAAAGTCAGGTAGTTGTGTAGCATGCTGAAGAACAGAAAATCAGATAGTTGTGCAGCATGCTGAAGAACAGAAAGTCAGGTAGTTGTGTAGCATGCTGAAGAACAGAAAGTTACACATAGCTGTGTAGCATGCTGAAGAACAGAAAATCAGATAGTTGTGCAGCATGCTGAAAAACAGAAAATCAGGTAGTTGTGTAGCATGCTGAAGAACAGAAAGTTCACATAGTTGTGTAGCATGCTGAAGAACAGAAAATGAGATAGTTGTGTAGCATGCTGAAGAACAGAAATCAGGTAGTTGTGTAGCATGCTGAAGAACAGAAAGTCACGTAGTTGTGTAGCATGCCGAAGAACAGAAAATCAGGTAGTTGTGCAGCATGCTGAAGAACAGAAAGTCAGGTAGTTGTGTAGCGTGCTGAAGAACAGAAAATCAGACAGTTGTGCAGCATGCTGAAGAACAGAAAGTCAGGTAGTTGTGTAGCATGCTGAAGAACAGAAAGTTACACATAGCTGTGTAGCATGCTGAAGAACAGAAAATCAGATAGTTGTGCAGCATGCCGAAGAACAGAAAGTCAGGTAGTTGTGTAGCATGCTGAAGAACAGAAAGCCAGGTAGTTGTGAAGCATGCTGAAGAACAGAAAGCCAGGTAGTTGTGTTGCATGCTGCGGGAAAATCCTGTGGAGCAGAAAAAAAAAATCAGTAGTTGTGTACAGACCATGCCGAGGGAAAGAAGGACATCATAGTTGTAGCTGCTGAAGAACAGAAAATCAGAAGTTGTGCAGCATGCTGAAAACAGAAATCAGGTAGTTGTGTAGCATGCTGAAGAACAGAAAGTTACACATAGCTGTGTAGCATGCTGAAGAACAGAAATCAGTAGTTGTGAGCATGCGAAAAAGAAAGTCAGGTAGTTGTGTAGCATGCTGAAGAACAGAAAATCAGATAGTTGTGCAGCATGCTGAAGAACAGAAAGTCAGGTAGTTGTGTAGCATGCTGAAGAACAGAAAGTTACACATAGCTGTGTAGCATGCTGAAGAACAGAAAATCAGATAGTTGTGCAGCATGCTGAAAAACAGAAAATCAGGTAGTTGTGTAGCATGCTGAAGAACAGAAAGTTACACATAGCTGTGTAGCATGCTGAAGAACAGAAAATGAGATAGTTGTGTAGCATGCTGAAGAACAGAAATCAGGTAGTTGTGTAGCATGCTGAAGAACAGAAAGTCACGTAGTTGTGTAGCATGCCGAAGAACAGAAAATCAGGTAGTTGTGCAGCATGCTGAAGAACAGAAAGTCAGGTAGTTGTGTAGCGTGCTGAAGAACAGAAAATCAGACAGTTGTGCAGCATGCTGAAGAACAGAAAGTCAGGTAGTTGTGTAGCATGCTGAAGAACAGAAAGTTACACATAGCTGTGTAGCATGCTGAAGAACAGAAAATCAGATAGTTGTGCAGCATGCCGAAGAACAGAAAGTCAGGTAGTTGTGTAGCATGCTGAAGAACAGAAAGCCAGGTAGTTGTGAAGCATGCTGAAGAACAGAAAGCCAGGTAGTTGTGTTGCATCCTGCAGGATCCTGTGGAGCAGAAACAAATCTTAGCTGTGTACAACCATCCTGCACGGAAAAGGACATCATAGTCATGTAGCATCCTGTACGACAAATAACCAGCACACACACACACACACACACACACACACACACACACCACACACACACACACACACACACACACACACACAAAATAGCTGCATAGTCCCCATTGTGTGGCATCGTGGAGGAAGGACAAAAACCGATCAAAGCTGTGTACAAGTATCTCACAAGATGTAGCACCCTGAAGGAGAGAGAAACACACGACGCCATGCCGCTGTGAAGTATCCCAAAGAACAGGAAACACCTAATTTTGCAGCGTGACGAAGCTTTGCACCTTCCTGGAAGGAGGAATTACGCGGTGTTATAAATATCTACACTTGTAATGATGATCCGACAAGGACAAAGGACAGACCTTCAGACCGACCCACACACACCCAACCGGCACGTTCAACCAAGAACCCAAACTAAACCTCACGACCTCTCCGGCACAATCACTCACCTGTTCCTGGCCGGTAGGTTTTGGATGATAGCGCTCAGGTTACCCAGGTAGGTCGGGTAAGGCACCACCACTTTCGTGTTGCCCGTAACACCTGCCTGGTTGAACAGGTAGGACATCTGCAGGGTCCAGTCGATCTGCCCACACAGTATGATTCCACTTGACCACACGGTGACAGTACACGCATGGTCACAAGCGCTGATTGTGTCCAATCTGTCCTTTATTTAATAAATGTCTTCTGCTACCGCATAGTGTCCTACTTCAACGCTGTGAAACCCCTCACCACTTGTTTTAGTGCATGTTGGGTTATTTTGGTGGTTCTGTAATCCACCGAACTGTGACAGGGACTGCATGATCTTTAAAGTGCTTATTAAACTTTTCCTCTCTGTTCAAAACAGGGAAACGTTAAAACACTGCTGCCTATCTTAATGTAGAATCATTCTGATGGTGACAGCTAGTATAGCGTTGGGTAAAGCTTCTCTCTTCCCTTTACTTGCTAGGATCTCGATCCCCGCCTGTACCTTCCCGGAGACAACTCGGCGTCAAACAAATTTAACCAACCAAACCAGTGAATCCGGTACTCTGAGCAGCAAAACAGGGTAACATTTAATCCATTTCCTGCAATAGAATGTCAGCTGTCACAATATGTACTGTTGCTGCACACGCTACAATTATCATGTACGTGCCAAGGGCAGTGAACAGGTTAAGGCTGGGTGGGCGAGAGTTCAGTTCAATGTAGCTGTACGTCCACAGAGACCGTACGGACTATTAGGGACGGGGAGCCCAGGACGGCCACCTCGACTTTCACACAGCTCCTGAGCCCTGCCTCTGTTCAGTTCAGTGTTGCTTTACGTCCACAGAGACCGTACGGACTATTAGGGACTGGGAACCCAGGACAGCTGCCTCGACTTTCACACAGCTCCTGAGCTCTGTTGGCGAGAGACTGGGGCGGTGCTGGGAAGCCTATTGGCACGCTGTTTGCCGCGGCTCACCAGGGGCAATGTGTATCAGGAGCTAATACTAATACAGTTAACGGCGGATAGACCCTCGTCCCCATTTGCTAAAGAGTTCACAAGCACGACTGTTCTTTCACATGCACGATTCGTCACAGGCTTTAAAACAGCTATTTATTTGTGGGCATTTTTAGACTGGGAAAATACCTTGTTTTACTTTACCAACATTGCAACACGCGTGATGTCATACAACAACTGCGCAAATCATGTGTGGTGGCTGCCTTGTTTGCTGATAGAGTCTAAAAAAAAAAAATGTTTTTTAAAGATAAAAATGTCATCTACTCACCACGTTGTTGGTTCTGCCTTTAAGATCGTCCAGGGCGATTTTCTGCGCCTCGCTAAATGCGTCCCGCTGATAGCGAGAGTTGGATGCGAACTGCGAACAAAAGACAAAGAGTTCCAAGACATGTGTGAAGTGGGAACAAAGGACAAAGAGTTCTAAAACATGTGTGTGAAGCGGCACTTCCGTTGAGAAAATACATCAACCTGAACACCGGTACACTAAAAACAAAAACAAAGCTGAGATAAGTATAACAACTCCACAAGTTTCAAAGCTTTGCGTCGTACCAGATCTATAAACACAGGACCGGTTCAAAATAACGCTGTTTATTGGGACACTCACATGTCGTACCGTCAAAGTGTAGACGAGATAGGTATTTGCTGCTGCCTGAACGGATTTTCGGAAACGGAAATTGACGAAGGAAGGAAAATTTGAAGCCTAGGTCGAAGAAACAAAGGAGGCCGACATTTCGGATGCGATCACTGCCAGGGGACTATGACAGCGAGGTCGGCATTTTGGGCACGATCTTCTGTCACTGCCTGTAACTGTGTCAGGTTGTCCTGCCTGTTACTATGCTATTTTATCCTGCCTGTAACTGTGACATGTTGTCCTGCCTGTAACTGTGACATGTTGTCCTGCCTGTAACTGTTTCATGTTGTCCTGCCTGTTACTATGCTATTTTATCCTGCCTGTAACTGTGACATGTTGTCCTGCCTGTAACTGTGACATGTTGTCCTGCCTGTAACTGTTTCATGTTGTCCTGCCTGTTACTATGCTATTTTATCCTGCCTGTAACTGTGACATGTTGTCCTGCCTGTAACTTTGACATGTTGTCCTGCCTGTTACTATGCTATTTTATCCTGCCTGTAACTGTGACATGTTGTCCTGCCTGTAACTGTGTCATGTTGTCCTGCCTGTTACTATGCTATTTTATCCTGCCTGTAACTGTGACATGTTGTCCTGCCTGTAACTGTGACATGTTGTCCTGCCTGTAACCGTGCTATTTTGTCCAGCCTGTAACTGTGTTATGTTGTCTTGCCTGTTACTGTGTTATTTATTCTTGCCTGTTACTGTACTGTTTTGTCCTGCCTGTAACTGTGCCATGTTATCCTTCCTGTAACTGTGCCATGTTGTCCTGTCTGTCTGTAACTGTGCTAATTTGTCCTACCTGTCACTTTGACATGTTGTCGTGCCTGTTCCTGTGCTATTTTGTCCTGCTTGTAACTTTGTCATGTTGTCCTGCCTGTAACTGTGACATGTTGTCCTGCCTGTAACTGTGTCATGCTGTCCTGCCTGTTACTGTGCTATTTTTTCCTGCTGTAACTGTGTCATGTTGTCCTGCCTGGTACTGTGCTATTTTGTCCTGCCTGTAACTGCAGCAGAATCCCGGAGGAACCTGTGAGGTTAAAAATGAAAGGTTATAGTGGCACATTCCATAGATTGTTTTTGCTCTGAATGGCCCACAAGCACTTGCCTTCGTTACATTATTTCTATTTTCCTATCAAGTGATCACAGCAAGCTTATGGCTGTTCCTGGGCTTCTCACCGTGGCTATTTTGGACTCCACTTTGAAGACGTCATCGACAAAAACGTCTATTCTGTTGGTCAGACTGTTGTCTCTGTTGACGCCTGCGTCACGTGCGATGAATGTGGCCACGGTGCGTATGAAAGTCTTGTAGTCCTTTTGGAGCTGCAACAGCCGACAGTTTGAGAACATTACAATTCATGGACACAATGTCAACCACCTCCAGACTGGGACAGAGACTGCCAAGGATTAACGTGTATCAGCTGCCTTACATCTACAGGCAGGAAAAGATACTGGTGGGAGGGTGGGGGGTAACACACACACACACACACACACACACACACACACACACACACACACATACACACACACACACACACAAACTGTGTTCAATGTCTTCTCTTTTAAACTGAGAAACAAGAGTCTAGGTCAAAGTTAATCATCGCTCGCTTAAAGAAGCCGATCATAGTGAGCCAGATACAGTAGGCTACAAACAAGACAGATAAACAGGTTGCTACTAGCAAGTACTATGCCGTGCACACACACACACACACACACACACACACACACACACACACACACACACACACACACACACACACACACACACACACACACACACACACACACACACACACTCACACACACAAGGTTTATAAACAAAAAACAAAAAATAATATGAAATAGTCACAGAGATCCATGTAGGCCAATGGGACAAAGATCATATTCACCTTCTTCTGTTTGTCTGTAGGGTTTACACTGGTGTAGTCGCTCCATCGCAAGAATTTCCCAGTTCCCCCTGGATAAATCTGAAAAAGAAGAAAAAATCAGATTATACTGGGTTTAATTGTGTGTGTTTTTTATACTAAGTATTAGCTCTTAACTGCGAAGAATACACAGCTGGCGTCCAACCCGCACTATGTACGCTCAACGGCCGCAGACGAAAAAACACGAAAGGATTTTTTTAAAGGACAGGAGGACAAACAAAAGAAGGGGGAAGGAGAAACCACATTTAAATAAATCACCGAATAATTCAGCAAAGAGACAGACGTAAAACAAAATAAATAGACGACACGAACAAAAACCGATATCACACACACACACACACACACACACACACACGCACGCACGCACGCACGCACGCACGCACGCACGCACACACACGCACGCACGCACACACACACACACACACACACACACACACACACACACCGTACCACAATCACACGTTTCTTGGAATCAAACTGGTCCACTCTGGGCCGGGGCGCGAAGAGAGCGTCCACCAACATGTCTGTCTGCACGGTCTTCAGCATCGTGTGCAGGTCCCAGGTGGAGGAGCTCCAGGAAGCGTCCAAGACGTACCAGCCGCCCAGCAAGGGAAAGACCTTGTCGAGCAGAGGCTGAGCCTTCATCTGCTCCCGGCGGAAGTCGTCAGTGCAAGACCGGAAGAAATCCTTCAGCTTCCTCTCCGAAGACCATGAGAAGAACCGCTTCGCCGGGCCCTCGAGGATAGCCGTCAGGCGGGCCTGGTTGAGCTGGTACATCCGTTTTAAAACGTTCCGATGGTAGGTGTATCTGTCCAAAGGGTTTCGGTCCTCATACCCGCCGCATGCGAAGCGGAAGAAGTTGTCACAAGGGCCGATGGACACGTTGAGGTGCTCCATGAGGTAGCCGCTGGTCTGGAGACAGGGGCTGTCCTTGCAGACGTTCTGAGCCTTGATTAAGCTGTTGTGGGCATCCCGCAGCTGCACCGAGGACCTGCCGAAAAGCCCAGCGAAGACGATGCAGAAGATGAAAAGCAGAACGATGATGCCGGCCAGGATCATCTCCCGGAACCCGAAACGCCAGGCGCGGAAGGTGATGGTCTCCTCCACGATGGGCTTCTTGTCGAACGTCTGGAACTGGTCCGCCATGGATCTGGCTTCAGCCGCGTCCGAGGGAGCGACGATCTCAAGGACTGAAGCTTCAGAGAGGTCTGTGGGTGAGTGCTATCTCCAGGGGAAATCCTGTATCTTGGTGGTCGTACGTACGTACCTGTTGTAAAACCCTCAGCGGTTACACACAACTTTGTGTCCGTTGGCCTATGATACCTCCAGAGGAATCCAGTGCCCTGGTGATGACGCGTAAGGTCCCCAGGGCCCTGTGGTCAGTAACGTAGCCAGAGGATCAACTTTACGTTTGAGTCTTGATATCAACAAAATTAATACGGTCTTTAGACGTCTGAGACAGTATTGCCTTTTTCACGTCGACTATGATCTTTTGGTGGTATTGAAGAGGCCTGTGATCAACATTGTCTCCGAACGATTTTGTTGTCCTCTTTCCGCATGCTGGGACGGGGTCTTCATGTGTTTGTATTAACTGTCTCTAGAGAACTTTGTTATCTTCTCGGTGTTAACATGCACGGATTGGGTCTATATGTGCCTGTGGTTTGCATTACCTTCTGAGAATTTGTTTCATACCCTCGGTGTTCACGGGGAGTGGATCCTCACGTGTCAGCCGTCGGTCATGCATCCGCAGGCGATGCAGGTGTCTCGGCCACTATGAAGAGGTCTGTCTGTTATCTGTATGTTTTCCAAGATCACTTCTGGATAACTTGTGATGCTGCTGTTGTAATCATCAGAGCTGTGTGGTCCTCGGTGACTCCATAAGAACTAACGTCTTGCTGATGGCGGAAAATGGGTATCAGCTGTAGCAAAATATCAGCGTCCGCAAATAAATGAAACTAGAGCTGTATTTTTGTTTTGTTTTTGACAGCGACGGTACTTTTAGACATGCGCACAAAACAACGTTTCCAGGTAACTTTGACAGTAGAGTGACAATGACGTCCTGCGAGGACCGTGCAGAATAAAACGTAACAACGCTCCCACAGAACCCTGCAGTTATCGACGGTTGAAAAACGTCCTTGATATGCCCTCAGACGGTTATGATGGTATGTTTCTCACAGAGAAGCTGGTAATCACTTGGGTGAGTGAAGTCATCGCTGGTGGGTGTGAACTTCAAAGCAGAGCTCTTCAAACGCCAGTGGCCTCACCGTATGACTACTTATACAATGGCTCAGGCCAGCTGGGGGCCCTCTCTTCCCTCCGCCCACCCCTGTTCCACGTAGGGGTACACCCCTCCCCTCCCCTCCCCTCCCCATGTTCGCTCCACCCCTTTGCTTCTACATAAAATTATTTGAACAGTTCAACGCAGGTGACCTGCTTTGGGTCGGGGAGACGTTTTCGCGGTTAAAGACGAATCCAGATTTGCATTAAGTCACTCCGTTATGCCTGCGCACGAGGTACATGCGGTTAGTCGCGCTTCGCTGCATCGGAAACAATCACAACGTTAATCAACCGTGAACGCAGCGTGATTGGTATGCAAATGCGATCCTCACCTCGTGACCTACTTACTGGTGGCGAAGCAAAGGCGACGATGGCGGCTGAGGAGAGGATTGTTCGCTTTGACGCCTGTGATATTTGTACTTGTGCCTATCAATGTGTTACATATCAGTCGTATTATGTGTGTGACACTGTTTATTTTTAGAGTACATTTCAATAAGTACTATACGCTCTGTTTAAATAATACTTGCGGTATTAACCTTTCCTGTACGTTACTGCACACTCTTGAACTGTGAATCTTTTATACATGTAGATACTGTTTCCGTGTTTGTTTGTTATTCATGCTTGGCACTCACGTCTTCCTTTGAATGGAATAAAGCAGTACTTGACTTTGACTTTCTAATGCTGTGTCGGCGGACTGTGAGTGACAGACCCGATTAGCCAATCAGCAAGCGCAGACTAGACACACCTCATTTTCGATCCCCGATAGCTCGCATTCACTGCTTTCTGTTAGCGGAGAACAAATTGCCTGGCTTCATAGACCATTATGCACTGAGGCAAGTGCGTCGCATTTCTTTAACAATGCAATGAATAGCTGGTAAGCGATAGGTGCCCTTTGTTTCAAAGCGATCAGTTTGCTGAATCCGTACATCCTCAGTGCGCTCTCACCT